>JTDE01000631.1:4699-18233 GCA_014338405.1 Paragonimus skrjabini miyazakii
TTATTATTTACTGTGAGCACCGAAATAGTCTTTGGCGTCGTGTGAGATTTCCGGGTCCTATGTTGGTTGATCGCTGATTTAAGTGTTCGACGCGTGTGGTATTAGATGGCGTGTCCTGTACACAATTTCAAACTCTTCAGTTACTACGTTGCACCTTTATTGTACACATTTGACACATTTGTTAGATGTTAAATGACGCTTTCGGCCACAGTCCAGACTTCAGTAAACCATCTGAGCTTACGTTCGGTTACCAGTGTTAGTATTTCGGAATCACCTTGAACCCTGGACTCTTTTGTGAAAGCGTTTGTTACTCGTATACCTTTTTCCAGCAGTGATTGCTAGCATTTCACCCTCTATTTTCCTAAGTAGTAGCCCCTAAGGAACTGTTAGTTTATGTTTCGCAATGTGGTCGCATCGTGATCATACCGGAGGTTGTTTTTGGCTTCGTTTGTTTGATTACGAAGCACTGCGGTTTTAATTTGAATTACGCCAAAGCCTGTTCGCAATGCTTCGGAGACGGCGTTATTGCACTTTTTACGTTTCCGGAGTATGCTATTAATCACGCATTTGATTAATAACCATACCTTTTTGTACTCTATGCACTATTTGCATACTGTCTGACCATCCTTTAACGTTCGTTTAGTAGCATGCGCATGCACTTCTGAGTAGACACAGTGTGTCTATTCTGTTATTTTTTGGAGCTTGGCTTGAAAATGCTTTTTCATTTTCCTTTGGAATGCTTTATATTTAGTTTCTATACAGTTAGATTGGGTCCATTCTTGTGTGATGTTTACAGCCACTGAGATAAGAACTGGGACTACCTATAATCCAAAACATGTTCACTCTCCAACTGTACCTTCTTAATCGTGCGTTCGTTGATACATCGTAAATTAACATTTCCATGTTACTTATTGTCGCGATGTTCTGCCACTATCATTCTTCATCATCAATCTGATTTCACGCAGTACTAGGTTCGCTTGAGACGTTAACCATTTATGTATTCTTATGTGAGTATGGTCATGATGACTATCATCTTCTGTAGTTACGGTGAAAACGTCAACCGAATCACAACACACAACTTCATGTTCAAAAATGCTTTATTCCTGAAAAAAAATCACCCTCGCTGTTTGCTCTTTCAACAACACTTTAAAAATGTTCGGTTGTAAACCATAGCTCTTTCGTTTTATCAATTTTTATCGTGGCTTTATGAATCAAACGAGAAAATGTTTCAAATAGTTGATTGATTTCCTGCCCGACACATAACTAATTTTTCGCACAATGTATACAATGGTACACTCACCCTCTCTTTTTACACTGTGGTCAGTAGGTCTCGTATGTCCATTTATGTCATTCTCGTTAGACGATGCCGACTCTTTCGTCCATCTTGCTGATATTTTTTGCACCTTCTTAACACGAACGTTATATTCATTGCCGTTGGCTAGCCAGGATTAATTTTAGATACAAGACAACACTTGCAAAAGTCAGCAATTAAATTTTAGTCTCCTTTTGGTAGTCACTTCATGAGTACGCCATATCTGGCGTCGCACTATCGAACTTACTTTTATAGCACAGTAACCTAAGCGAGTGAACTTGTACTAACCTCATATTTACTGGTATTCCACGTCGGTTAGGCGATGCGTACCCAATAGGGCTGTCTCTGTGACTGTTATATTTACGACTTGGTGACCACATAAGGTAGTAACAAACGGGTCGCAATATGAGAAGAAAAACCATTGTATGAATTAGAAAAGAAAAATATAGGGCGGAGGAAAATTCCACTGATCCCCGCGAAGGTTCGCAACACGGACGACGTTGAATTCTAGTCTTCATCTTATCAAACAACGTCCTCAACCAAAGGTGTTGATTGTCCTTCCAACCTCAGCCAGTAAACCGGGTATACCCTACTGAAGCAGTTTTCAGTGTTACTGTTAACTGTCAACCAAAGTACTTGTGGACTACTTGCCAGTCATGATATTAAATGCAAACATCCTTACGTCGCTCATCAGCCGATGGGCAACCACACTTCTATAATCTTTCAACCAAAAATAAGCATGTTAGGGCGTTGCATACATGTTTGGTAACAGTAACCACAATTTTCCAGAACTTCGCGTCGTACTTAGTGTCTGACGTGCTCGACGTGTTTTTTTTTACTAGGATTTTCCAAGGGCATACACTGTCTGGGCACTGATATTATTCCTCCTGTACTCCACTTTTCAGTTTGCCACAAATACCTTGAAAATATCAGTTATAGGACACGAAAGTTAGCCAGCTGCTAACTGTTGTGAGGAAATCTAGTTTTTCTTTTGGTTCGAATATTTTACGACCCGCCCAATATCTGAAGTGTTATGCTCCGAACGAATCGTTGCACTGGTAGTCAACCGAAGAATGCAGGCGATGAATGTGCTGGGAACTACCAAAAACTTGACTACTCAAATGTGCATTCGTTGACGATTATCAACGTAGACAACAGTACCTTGGTGGTTCACTGTTGACTAACTACCGTGTAACTATGGAGAGAGCCCTATTCAGGTGGGAAGTGGATTTATTAAACCCATATCTAGACTGAATCAGTCAACGTCGAGGTACCTACATCTTCACCAAACAACTGAGCTGAAAGCGTAGGCAAAGCGACATCAGCATCCATGCTGCTTTTTGATTACACCTACTCCATAGACAACGCTGTCAGACTCGATTTGTTGCTATCTCTCTGATTATCTGACTAAAAGTCGCTGGGACCCCAACCCCTTTGGCAAACGACTTCATTTCTCCACTCCATGCTATCATTCGTGCACCTCGCAGCTCCACAAGGAGGACTGAGCATGATAAACGACCGGTTGATCTTTATACATTCTTTGACCTATCAATACTTAAAAAATGATTAGAAGAATTCTTGTGGTCCTCACTTACAGGCGTTCTCCTTATGGTCACATTAGTTACATGCTGATACCACCCAATATCAGTGGACATCGATGGTAAAATGTCTGAAGACGGCTCTTGTCCTCTCCTCTGGGGTGCCACATTTCGCAGCGGTGGAGTCACATCGTTACTACCCTCATTTTGTATACGCGACCCCTGAGTTCCAGAGATACCTTTCTGTCTGCAGAAATGTCCTATATTTTTTCCAGTTTTAGAGATCTTCATATAGATTTTGTTTGCTCCAGTGTTACTTTTCAGTGACTAGATGTCAGTTTGGCTGCACCAGTTTGGCTGCACCAGTTTGGCTGCACCTCTTTCATCAGTGATCCAGATCGTATAGCGGATGTGTGTCCGGGTAGGTTCACACACAGGGGTTGGTCAATTCGTACGGATTGAAGGGATGCAGGTCTACCGCGTGCAGGGAGTAAATGAAACCCTTATTCAATTCCTAGGCTGTTGGGGGCAGGGTCAACATCGTCTTGTGTGCGAATGCAGTACTGTGCTTCAGATGTGCACATGGAGTATTCAGTTTTGTTCGTGCAACATAAAACGCACGCTGAGAAAAACAGACTGATGACTGTTGTTACAGCTGAGGATACCGTTGAGACATGTATAATAATCGATCAATCGCGGTCTTTCAGCACGAGTAACTGATGCCCGAGCAGGCAGCAATCTCATCATCATCGTCATCATAGCAGCCATGGGCCTGACCAAAAGTTAATGTGGATCGGGCTGCTGTTCACCTCAACAGTGATGTGGAATATCCTAGAAAAAACTGCTACTAAGAAGGTTGAAAATAAATAAAAGACTAAGCGGAAGAACTAGAAATGATATGGATGCACAAACGCCATTGACTGTGATACTGCCATATCGGATAGCGTCTCTAACCAGCGATTTGAGTGATCACGAGGACCCCATCCAGGCAAGCGACACCTACCTACTCTGCTCAGTGGAGCAGTCAGGGTCTTCATATTTCGTGACCACGTTGTTGCTTGACCACCGTGTAGTTTTAGCCAGCTGTTGGTGGCCTCAGTATATAATGCCCGGTACGGTAAACGATTAGATGACATACGGAGTACGTGATCCAACCATCGCAAGCTGTGTATCGTGAGTGGTTGACCAGCTAATCGAACATCCCGAGCGTTCCGGAATATGTGTCGGCGAACGACCGTATTGCTCACGCGATCAATCCATTGCAAGCTTGTTGACATTTTCCTTGCGAACAGGCCACGTTTCCGAACCATAGGGCAAGACAGAACGTACACAAGCGTTATACACTGTTCCTTACAGCGACAACTGGACGTCTTTTCGACGCCACAGATGACGCAGTTTAACAAAGGCAACGCGTGCCTTCGCAATCCTTGCTGATATCTCATCAGCAGTATTACAAGCTGACGAGATATTGCTACCCAAGTATGTGTAACTAGGCCTACTTGGGTGGGCAGCAATCTATAGCAAGTCCACTGTGGTTTGGTTGACCCAAGTGTGGATCAGGCGAAGCGGACCACTTTACGTAAATAGCGTACAGATCTGTTGGTTACAGCGTTAAAGTCATGGTGAGGTTGGCGACAGATGGTTCCCATCAACTGAATTTCTGTACAGTGGTTAGTCGGGAAAATTGTGATAACCGGAAGCGGTTGACAATATGAAAGTGCCTCAGTCGGTGTCTTTCAATATTCTACCTAAGTAAGCCACAATTGCAGACGGTCGTTCACTAAGCGTATTGTGTGTTTCGTGTCACCACCTTCTGTATGTATCCGCTAAAGAACTGAGTTAACGGACTGTTGCACTTAACATTAGCTGTTCTATCCTTGTTCTTCCTGTTGCTCCGTTGCACGTTGCCTTTCGTGTATCGTGCTACTCACCCTGCACGTGTTCGGGTTGTACTGTCCAAGCTGACATTAAACCTCATCGCAGGATCAGCTGAATCTTTGATTTTCCTTTCTCTTCTTCAGACTTGTGAACTCGGAAAACTCACTTGCTAGTTCGCACCAATCACTTACCTGATCATTAGTGATCACTAGCTATTCGTCAAACCATCATTTTCCGTCGGGTTCGCCATGTGATTTTCATTTGGTTCTCACAACCTTCATTGAATGTGGACCAACTGAGCGTTGTAGTTCGGGAATTCATTTCGAAGCAAATTCACGGCTCCACTGTTCACTTTTTTGCTTGTTCATATGCATAATTTAAGCATTCCGTGACCTTCAACGAATGGAGGCCATCTTGACGCCGATCAAACCCACGTGTTTCAATGATAAGCGCAGCCTTTTTGTTCCTTTCGTTTGTCACAGTGATTTGGATAGCACACCACTAAGAAAATACGGTGTTTTTAATCCTGTCCAATTGAATCCAATGATACATAATGTCCGTCGATGTGTGATACATTTGTCAGTGGTCAATCCATATTGATCGTGAGCCACGCTGGGAAAAAACACCGAAACAGTGGACATTCCATGCTGACTAAAGTAACTATAACACAGTGATGTATGGGTACTTTATTAACCCGAACCTGTTAAAAGGCCGGTGTGGATGGATCTTCTCCCCAGTGCGGTGACAACCTACGGGTTCAAAATCTGTCATCTACTCGACAAGATGTATCTGTTGAAGTGACTGACGCTCAGCTAAATTAGTATTGAATGGAAATACAAGCTTGCAAACTGTCGCATAACTCGGCCGGGATTGTCGAACCCTCGCACCTTTAGCGGGTCACAGTAATACGGCGACTATCAAGTTACCGT
The DNA here is from genome assembly GCA_014338405.1 of Paragonimus skrjabini miyazakii. Taxonomy (NCBI): domain Eukaryota; kingdom Metazoa; phylum Platyhelminthes; class Trematoda; order Plagiorchiida; family Troglotrematidae; genus Paragonimus; species Paragonimus skrjabini miyazakii. The sequence continues at coordinate 10,357 of JTDE01000631.1, forward strand.
CTGGCAAAGGTATACATAGTAAAAAATGATGATTTGAACTGATCGCCCCTGTTAGTCTGTCTGTTCTCTGCTGTTTGGCAAATCGCGCAAACACCACTGGTCTCGCTGCCTCGAACTATTGCAACTGAATCAATTAGTTCTATTACAGTTTAGTGTTCGTCCTAATGACTAACGGAATAGAACGTCCTCAATTCGATGTTTTGGGCCTACTGCAATCAGGCAGTTCATCCCACTTCGTTCTTGCAATCGTACACCGTATGCATTAATTATTTGACAAACGAATGTAATAAACCATAGTTTTGCCCGTAGGAACCCTTAGGATAGAAATTGCTCAGAGTTGTAACTAGTCGTTGAGTGCTTCATGAGATACACTCGATTATACTTTCACTACAACTTTCATAGTATTCGTGAGCGGGGCAGCGGATATTGAATAACAATTCATCCAAGCGCCGCAGCTGTCGTGGTCACTAGTTAGTCACTCAAGTGAAGAAAGGCGGCGTCAAACGCTGTCAATCTGACGACAATACTCACTGGCGTAAGTATTTCTGATCACCAGTATAACGCATCATTTCGCTCATATATTTTTTGAACAATATAGTTAGAATACGTAGGATAGTGAATGAATTTCGTATCGACTCATCATTATCGAATCGATTCATGTTATTGTAGGTTTGTCACTGTTACGTTAGCACAAGCTCCTTGCATATTTGTGTATTTTTTGACTGAAATAGTCTGATGAAGAAGCACTGAAAACAGGAGTTCGCCTTTGCCAAACGAAATTTCTCAATTTTCAGTTGAACATTTTCTCAGCAATCAGAACAAACAAAATCATCAGCAACAATCAAAACAAAAAAATACGGTGCATTTTGCACTGTTTCTATCTACCATCTCTATTGAATCTCATCGAGCAATCAATTTCGTTATCTTGTTGCCTGCTCACACAAATTTGCCAGTTTCCTAGATAATTTTGTTGTATATAGTATGCGTCTTATCCCAACGACCATTCATTTTCATTTCAAAAGTTACTTGAAAACCTCGGTTCGCAAATTTGGCTTGTTTGAACCAAACCAGTCACGTTAATCAGTTGATCGTTCACTCGAATTGCCTATCGTCAGCCTGCGGGATGAGCAGCGTTCACTTCTGTTTGTATGAACTCAGCACGCCAGAATGTGTGTGCTTTGCACTCGTCTAGCGGAGTTGTGCGAACACGCATGCATAAGACACTGAAACATCTGAAGCTGCCTTAGAAAATGGTCGAATTTGACCCAGTCAGTGAACGCTATGTCAGCTATTGGGTTCATCTACTGCGATTCAGGTAACAGTGAAAGGATTTAGATTTTAATCATGAGGTTTCCATAGTTTTTCTTCTACGCCTCATTTGAGCGGCTGATTTGCCAGCAAATACCGCTGTAGCCCTAGCGATAAGTATGTATTAATTTATATATCACAACTGCTGCTGATCCAACTTCAACTGCATGACTATTATGCAACAACAAATCAACGTGAACACGCTAGTTTTGCAAACAATTTTCCCTTTGAGGCAACAAAGCAAATTTCAAAATATATGTCAGAGTGTAGGATATTGTCTAACATTGTCTGTTCCGCTTGAGAGTCAGCAAGTACCATGCTGTTAACAAGTCAGGATCAGTTCTCCTTTCCCCGGCCTTGATATCTACTCTGGTATTCTGAACGTTATAGTTAGCCATCCATTATTTCATATGACAGACTTAAACGGAAGTGGAGAATGTAGACGACTGACACGCATCGCACCCGGTGTGGAATGTACCATATAGTTCGCCACAGTTATGGCATGTTCGCGTGCTTATTTGCTGCACTCCTTCGTATAAGCGACCCTAAATGTGCAAGCGAGTCTACTGAATCGAATGTCTGACAAAAAGTACAAAATAAAATGATAATTGTTGGCAGACAGCATGTATGATGCTATTCCAGGACTCGGTGAACCGTAACAGAGGGATCTGTATATCTTATCAAGACGACACTGTTTGTTCTGTCTTAGAGTATGCCTTTCTTGCTACAATGAGTCTAAGTAATTTACTGGGTAGTTGTGACATAGATCAGGCTAATTCCTCTGTGCTTTTCGCAAGACTCCGTGATTCACTTTTTGTAGGTAATTCCAAATCTGTTCAGAGCACTATCTTGGAGACATGGCGATAATACGGTGGAGGGAGAAGGTGGGCTCAAAATGTTCCGCCCAATGATCTAATTAATTGTCCGGATTTGCTGTGGATGAGTACTTCACTGATAGTTTCACTGACGGATGTTTCGAGCCAGTGACACGAACAAGTTTGACGAACAGTACTACCCCCTGAAACTCTGTTGACTTTCCAAGTTAATTAAGCTTCTCGGTTGTCAATTAAGCTATGCTTATGCTTTCTACGAGCACCCTCTAATTGATTGTATAGAATGTCAACAAAAATATCATAGGTCTTCTGAAATCTAATGTTTGTTGTACCCGCATACTATTTTGACGCGTTCTACTTGCTACCGGAACTAACTGTGAAATTTTCGTCCATTCGCATTTTGAGTCCTAATCTTCTCGTACGGGGCCACTTTCTAAACAGCTGGTTTTTATGTTTACTGAGATTGTCGTCCAGCAACATTGGGAACGAGGCGACAGTTTATCGATACCTTATGTGAGTCCGTTGATCTGTTCCGATGGAAATGATAGTTCCGAATGGACCCACGTCACCCCGAACGAATTGATCCATCTGATACTATATCTAATCCGGAGAAAATAGGCACCAGCTGAACGGTACCGCACACGCCATCCCAAACTGTTGTTGGTTAAAAACAGTGTTTACTCAGAGCACGGTTTCAGCGGATCCTCACCCAGTATCCGTGATGGTAGTCCAAACTCCCCACTTCAGCGATTCTTGGCATCACCAAATCGGCCAACTAAGGCCCCCATATCTCTATCTAAAACGGCTATACCAGAACTGTATCGATTTAGGGACAGCTGAATTCATGTGATAAAGCGCTCTCACCAATGTCACACACTTTGAAGTAGTTTTTCATTTTCTAGCATCTGGAGCTGTTCTTTATGGAGTCTGCCAAACTAATAGGGTAGAGTCTGTTGCTAACGAGAATCCAGTCTTCCAGTGTTTGTTTCGCTGACTGTGGTAGCGAACACGCCTAATGCATTCTGACCGATAGTGGAGGTCATGAGGCCACCATGATTATACTGCCAGTATCAGACAGACAGTACAGGTGCCTGTAATTCTATACGCTGACTATTGTCCTAAATTTTGGTCTGTGGGACGCAGATGGCATCCACCATCAAGTAAAGTCAGAGTGATCGCAGCATGTTGACATGTGCGTGTAGCAAATGGACGCTGAGACGCATGTGTTATCTCGCCCCTCAGAGACAGCCAATCGGAGACCACGTTATAGGGGATGGGCTCTGTCAGGTGAGTGCTGCTCTGGCGAACCATATTTGCTTTAAGATTGTTAGCTTAGTTGGTAGAAAAAGTGGTTGGGAGGGTACTGATTCCTAAGTTGGAAGGAACAGCGGGGAAAGGGTCAACAGTATAGACGACATCGTTTCAACCTGTGAGCGTTCACAAGTAGTCCAGAACGTCTTCGACAGATTAAAGGCTTCGGTTAGTCAGTTTCCTGTGGCGTCTACTTCTTTTCAATGCGAGGTGTTATTGCAGGATTGGCAAAACTGCACCTGCCATCGCTCTTGATGATGAGTCGTTGGAAGTAGTCGGGAAGTTTATTAACCTGGTAAGCTGAGTCAACGCTGGTGGAGTGTTTCACTGAATTAGAAATGTCTTACGGCTAATAACTTACCACTTTCCACACTGTGCTTTGTTTGTGAGAGGTGGATCGGGCTGAAAGTAGTAGCCTGATGGCCAAGCGCGTGACTTGGGTCCGAGACATGAAGGCATTGGCATTGAAGCTTACTTCAGTGGTACATTCCTGACTGGGTTTTGGATGACAATGCAGATTTTTGGTTGAAGACGCTGTTTATATGACGAAATATAAAATTCACTGGCGTTTATGTCGCGAGTGTGTATGTGTGTATGCACTTTCTCCCCTCTTTTTCCCGTGCATAACTCAGTTGTTTTCGTACGTAGTCAAATGTGCAGTATTGTTCAACAGGGTTTTGTTACAGGAGATTACAAATGAACAAATTTTACTGGTAAAATGCTGACAAAACCGTAAAGACGCTCACACTCAGTACCTTGAGAAGAAGAGAATAAAGCCGATGTTAGAAAGATTTTATTTGGAATCGTTCATCCAGAGTTTCTTTCTAACAAACCCATCGAACAGCACTAAGTATTTGACCGTGTACTTATAGTATCTGTGGCCACGGGGCTATGTGGTAACAGACTTCGTTAACCGTAAATGCTTTCATAATAAATTGGCCACGGCGTGCTTCGATTTATTTACTTGATGTCTTTCAATTTGGACGTTAGCTGTTAATGGACTGATAGTTGCCAGTGAAATTAAGTCTGCATTTCCCATTTAATCCAGTCGTCTTGTTAATAACTAGTGATAGTGTTTAGCGGCGGGATTTTTTTATATTGCTTTTTCGTCATTTTGGGAATATCCAGAACTCCGATGGTGTGCCAATCGTTTAGTTTTGTAAAAACCAGTTGTTTCAGAATAAACCCTCGTTAACATTCTCCTGTTGTTTGCACTTCGGTTGTCTGTATGTAGAGCACAAAAAAGCCCTGCTCGAGTTCAGGTGTTTTCTTTTTAAATTAAGCCTGTTTCATGTGTTTTGTCAGCCTGTGATTTTTTCGCTAGTTGCTAGTAGCCTTCCTTATACCATGTTATCGCTGATGATGATATCGGTGGTTTTTGATTAATGTATTTTTTGTCCTTTTCAGTCGTTGGAGGCTTCTCGTCGCATGATGGCTCTGTGTGAGGAGGTAAGCATTATCACTCTTTTTCTTCTCCAACTGCTCCTGGTTGATTTGATTTCACACCAATTTTTGTCGCTTATAGGCCAAAGAGGCGGGAATTTCAACCCTAGTCATGCTAGACGACCAAGGGGGTAAGAGGTGGTGATACCTTCGGTGTTGTGTACTTGCGTTGTTTTCCTTTCGTTGTCACGTGTTTCCCAACGTTTTCATCGTCAATCGGTCAGTGGCTTACCGCTGCTGATTTCGCTAAGGTACTATGCCAATAACCAACTAATCATCGTCATCATAGGCGCCAACACATCACTGGTTTACGCTGGTACTTAACTGCCACCACGAAGAAGAAATAGCAAACATTATATACGAAGATAGAAGAAAAGAAAGGAGCAGGAAGGGACCTAACTAATAAGAACAGTTTCGTCCATACTCAAGCATTCAACATCAAGGTGCTTGCACCTTGCAAACAGACAACCGAGCTGTAAGTTAAAGTAAGGCGTCATCAGCAAGAGAGAGCCTCCTTACGGCTTTCACTGCCACAAGTCATTAAGTACACTCACTCCACAGAAAACTCGGTGAAACAACGACAACATTCACGCCACTGAGCTTGGTTAGCCGCCATCTCATTTAACGTCTCCAGCCACCGACTGTGTGAGTCGCGAATGCTCCAGCCCGGGAGACGAACCAACTCTACAGTAGCTAACCCCTTCGTGAACGATTTCATTTCTCTACGCCAAGTCATCATCTGTCCACCTCGCTAATTGCGCCAATCGGCCACAGCGTCGGCTGAGAATGTTCTGTGTGGCAGGCGACTAGCTGGCATCCTTAGTGCGTGACCTAATTATCTTGATCTGTACAAGTGTAATATTTGAACGAAAGAACTTGTTTGATAATCGTTGCCAAACACCCGCTTCCTAACCTCCTCGTTGCTTACTCGCCGGTGCCACCAGACACAAGCGATTGAACGCAAACATCAGTGGTCAGATACCTGAAGTCGCTTAACGTTATCTACCCCGAGCGGCCAGGTTTCAGTGCAGTAAAGTAATACAGCCCTGACTGTCGCCTTATGCAGACAACCCTTAGGCCTCGGAAAGACACCTCTCTCAGAGATGTTCCAAATTAGTGAATATTGCTCTAGTCTCAGAGATGTAGGCTTCCGTTTCACTCCCTGTAACGTCACTGTTGCTAATGCAGCTTTCCGGGTGAACAAACTGATCAACAACCTCCATGAATTCATATTCTAACACCGCACTTTGCATTTTGAAGTTTACAAAGCGCATTCCGAAGTATTCAGCAGAATGCGAAGTAGCCTGATTGTGTTCTTTATTCTGCTTAGAAAGTGTCAAGCAGTAACACCTTCTCGTCAGCACAATCAAGACCAGTCAGTTTTCCACCAAGTAGGTGGTTTTCACCGGCATCTTGTGAATGCCGCAGACAGTTCTTTATTTCGTTTATAGCAAAATTAAACAAAAATGGTGAAAAAGGACAGCCTTAGCGCATATCGTTCTTGGTGTTGAAACTGTCAGACAGTTCACCGTAAACCCTAACCTGAGCTGAAGTATGAGAATTAAACGCCAACAGTATGTTCACATACTTAATCGGTGCATCATCGTCATCATCATAACGGCCATGAGCCTGACCAAAAGGTACTGTGGCTCGGGCTGCCGTTCGCCTCAACAGTGGCGTGGAATATCTTAGAAGAAACTGCTACTAAGAAGATAGAAAATTAATAAAAGACTTAGCGGAAGAATTAGAAATGGTATGGATGCAGGTACGCCATTGACTGCGACACTCCACCATCTCGGATAGCGTCTCTAACCAGCGATCTGAGTGATCACGAGGACCCCATCCAGGCAGGCGACACCTACCTACTCTGCTCAGTGGAGCAGTCAGGGTCTTCATATTTCGTGACCATGTTATTGCTTGACCACCATGTGGTTTTACCCAACTGTTGGTGGCCTCAGTATATAATTCCCAGTACGGTAAACGATTAGATGACTTACCGAGTACGTGATCCAACCATCACAAACTGTATCGTGAGTAGTTGGCCAGTTAATCGCACATCCCGAGCGTTCCGGAATATGTGTCGGCGAACGACCGTATTGCTCACGCGATCAATCCATTTAATGTAGGTTATTTGGCAGAGACAACGATGGTCAAACATTGCAAGCTTGTTGACATTTTCCTTGCGAACAGGCCACGTTTCCGAACCATACAGCAAAATGGAACGTACACAGGCATTCTACACTGTTCCTTACAGCGACAACCGGACGTCTTTTCGACGCCACCAATAATTCAATTTGGCAAAGGCAACTCGTGCCTTTGCAATCCTCGCTGATATCTCATCAGCAATATTACAGGCTGACGAGATATTGCCACCCAAGTATGTGAAACTGTCCACATTCTCAAGCGGATTACCTGTAATGAAGAAGGTAGGAGTTGAAGTGCCCCAGTCTTGAAGCAACACTTAGCATTTTGAAGGTGCGAAGCGCATCCCATACAAACCAGCTCGGTCGCTCAACCTGTCCAGTATGTTCTGCATGTTTTCGGCAGAGGGGGTAAGTAAGACAATGTCGTCCGCATACCCCAGATAGGTCAGTCTAGCGCCAGGAAGAAGCGCAACACCAAGCCCACTAGACTCCTGAAGCGCACCCTCTAGAATGTTGTCCGAGAAAAGTGAACAGGAAGGGGGAAATCGGACACCCCTGACGAACACCACTAGAAGTGATGAACGCCCGAGACAGTTGTCCATAAACTCTCACTCTGCTTGCAAAGTGAGCATACAGTGATCTCAACAGATTCACGTATTTCTCTGGTACTCCCTTGCGGAGAAGGCAGCTCCAGAGAACGTTACGAGCAACTGATTCGAAAGCAGCCTTTAGGTCACAAAAGACCACGACTGTTGGCTGTCTGTAAGAGTGCCGATGTTCCAAGATCCGTCGCAAGGTGAAAATATGATCAACGCATCCTCGACCGGATTGAAATCCT
>JTDE01000631.1:27683-47931 GCA_014338405.1 Paragonimus skrjabini miyazakii
CGAGAAACACCAATTATGGGATTCGGAACTTCGGGTTTTCACTTTTGGAGCCTATAAATCGATCAACAAACCAGTAAAATCTTGCTGAAATTTTACGGCCCAAGTGTCAGATTTTTATCTGTTACCATGTGATATGTTGTATAACTGGTAAAGTGAATGCCACTAGTGTGTTAAACGGTAAACGGAAAAATTTTAGGCGGCTGGATTTCGAATCTTCTAACGTTTTCTGTCCACTCCGCTGTCACAATTCTGTCCGGAGCAGAATGAAGAAAGGTTATACTCAGTAGTGACAGGCTATTTGCTATTTGCTATTTCCTGCTGGTGCGCTTGTGAACAATTAGGTTCGGGTCGTTTCCGTCTAGCGTTCCAATCTGCATGCTTGCCCGAATGGCTGTGTCCGTCCACTTGGGCGCTGACTTTTTATTTGCGTTAATTGATGTTTTCACTAAGCAGGATGGCAAATGTCTAGTATTATTAGGTATATCGGTAAGACCAATACACTACCCTTCGTTTTTGTGTTTTAGAAAGTCAGCGTTCGTCCATCAACCACTAGCTGCTCACATTTTCATCTTGTTGTCTTTTGTTCGGTTCTTTTCGCGCATTTGTCTGTTCACTGCTCAGGTCGACCTGTAGACATTGATGATTGTATATTTCGATGCTGGGCTGCGGGCTATTGATTTTTACACATCCAGTCTATTTACTTGTCAGGGTGAAGAAGAAGGCCGATTATACCAAACAGTTGCAAGATGAGGATATGCGGGGCGGTGGCGATGGACCGCGGATTATCGTTGACCAAAATGGTATGGGTCCCACAGGAGGTTACATTACTCGGTGAGTGTTGTTGTCTAGGCTATTCTTCCGATGTTGTTTTAATTTTTATATTATAGGTTCCTCAACTCTTGGTTTTGATTCGTTGTGACTTAACTAGGGAATTATCTAGTACTGAGCATCAGCACAACGCACAATATGTTATCTCATCCGTTCTGTTTACGGTTCGCCAGTACTCACATCAAAGTTGTTATTCTCCCTGATCGGTAGCAAAACCGTTGCTGTCGTTGGATTGGGATGGTGTCGAGGCTTTTAGACTCATGCGAACCGTACATGATGAATGTGGGGTAGTTTTTTGGTGACTGATTTTACTATTAACGGCAATATGACTGGTACTATATGAAAGTGGAGAAACAGATATGACGGAATGAATTTCATCATTACTATGATAGAAAATAGACCAACAATCAACCACTAAACAAGGTAGGGCATAAAGAGACCGGGTGGATGAACAGGTTGCCATCAAGCGACCCGATTCTTGAATTAGTTTATCCCTGCGCACTATTTTTCGGCCCCGACACTCGTTCTCATCAGCCAGTGGTGGTTTCCAGATCGCCACCCGAACCCGCCGTCGTGTAATGCAGGTATGTTATGGTTGATATATTGCAAGTGCATTGAGAACCGAACGCACAAACGGTGCATATGCCGTTTTTCAATGCCGTACACCGTATGTGCTATGTGTGCTATATGTTTTGCGCGCCTGGGCATAGTTACTGTGGAATATAGTTTTATGCCAACGATACAAAGTGAATTATTTATTTACATCAATCGGCGGTCTATATATCTGATCAGGTTCCTTCAACGTAACCTGTACCTTAATTACGGAATTGCTTGGTATCGAGCGAATGTGCTACCACGTGACCCAATGGGTATGACCGTATCAACTCGTTTGGAGTACCCCATGTTTGATTCGATGTTTTCAACAACTACACAAACTCAGTTGATTTCACTTTTATAATTAACTGCCTCCTAGAAAGCTTACACACTGCACTTGCTTTGGGTTATTTTGCTTGGTAACGGCTTGCCCAGAGTATGTTGAAATGTTAGTCTTTCATTCTTTACGGAATATTAGTTAGAACCTGTTCCGAAAACGATTGAATGTCAACTTTCATATTTGAATACATTTCATATCTGATTGTTTCTCTGTTTACTCTACAACGGCCTCAGTATTACTCACGATGCTCGCGAAGACGAAATGGATAACAATTTGCAGGAAGTTTCCGGTATGATTGGGAATTTGCGAAATATGGCAATCGATATGGGTAGCGAAGTCAATCAACAAAATGTACAGATTGAACGGATACAGATAAAGGTGAGTTGTTCTTATGGCTGCTTGCTCTGAGGTCTGATCTGGCTTACTTACCACGGACTTCTTTTAGTATGTTTGGCGTGCTCACAATGTCGGAACAGTTTGTTTTGAAATCGTTTGGAATTGCCTGTCGTGTTCTTCCCGCCACCCAGCTGAAAAATTGCAGAGGTCGGATAGACTCATAGTCCGGGGACCTTTTGTATGTAAATTAAAAAACACACTCAAGTTTATTGAACCACTGGGTGTTTGATGGCATGACGATTGCAGGAGGGTGGTGAAACTGAAATTGGAAATAAGCGCCACAGATTGTCTGTTCTAGATTGAAACGTGGGAACGTCAACTTTTCTGAATGACCAGCTGCATCTTGACGTTTAGAACGGTTAAAAGAAATGGGAATGGGGAGATCCCTAGTCAATTCTGAAAGGCCGTGATAATATTGATGAGGAAGAACAGGGTCAGAAAAGCTTTTTGATGTGAAATTGAGATTGACGTTAGGAACGTTAACAAGGCTTGCACACAATTCAGAGTACGATTAACAAATTTCAAGTGCAGTGAGTAGCCGAACATTCAGTACGATTAAATCCAGATTGTGTATAAGAGGATAAAATAGCGGTAGAAAATTCCAATGTATAAAACAATTATGCCACTACGCTTAAAGATCTTGAGCTGGGTGAACGTTAAATTCCTGATATGTGAATGCTTCCAGTAGTACACAAGCCTGGAATTCCGTTGACGCCAACATTGACCATATCGGACTCTTCTCAACATAAACTGGCCATATAATTTGTTTAAGTACTGGGACCTGCACGCGGCTGTATGCTTAAGTTCTACCTGAAAGAAAGTTTCTAATTAGTCGCGCTTTTAGAAAATGTCGCTATGTCTAACGAACATCTGGCTTCGTTGGACATTGAGTCGTTCACAGATGAGGAAACGATTTGTTTTGCCGTTCTATATCGATTCACATCAAATAAAGATTACAGTCTCAGAAAGTAAGCTGAAATGAAAATTTTCGCTTATACTACTCATATGAGCCTCAATTTTGAAGGTGAGGCTAACGTCAGATTGATAGTATTGCAATAGACAATCCACCTGGTCCGATTTTGGCTTTTGGATTTTCCGGCTAAACTAGAAAAGTTAATAGCAGACAAAACGTATGTTGGTGATAGCCTTTCAATCATGATTGTTCAGATCCAGACAACAGATTTGCTCGACCAAATTAACAGCTCATACTCAAACGTGCGTTACGCTTTAGAACATGAGACTAATGGCCGGTTGCCGTCGGCAGATATTAACGTGATTAAAAGAATGGAGGTACCTATTTAGGGTGCTATTTTCCGAAGAGACACGCGAATCGATCAACACTTACACTTTGATGGCTTTGCTCTAAGTTTCCTGTGCTAGGTGATTGGTGCATATCCTGTTTGACTGGTGATGAATTATTAACTAAACCCCGTTGTCAGCCGGTACAACTGCCGTCCGGAAAGATTTATGGGAAACTTCAAGTTCCGAGAAGGCAGTAGCTTTACAACTGCATTTTCGGAGAACCCAATTTGTGTTGATTAGTTGAACAACGCCCGAAACCACTACTCTTATACAGAACGCTTCGAATTCTCAAGCCATCGGCTAAGCAACCGACGTCTCGTTTCACCAAATCAAGCGTAATATGTGAATACGAATGTGGATGTGGAGCATTCTAGGTTAGCAGACCTGAGCGTCACCTTGGAACCGAAATCGCCGACCGCTTGCCAAAATTAGTTGGGCAATCGGTTACGCAGCGAACGTTGTGCAAGCCATTGTCATCGATCGCCAACCCTCATGTGATCACGCAATATACGGTTAACTCAACAAAATGTTTTCGTGTTCTTTCCTCAAGTGGAAGCAAACGGTCGGTACGGTATGCCTAGGCAATTGGAGTCAGATACCGCCACCCCATTTTGTGCACGTAGCACAGTGGCAACCGAACTCATGTTACCCTTTGGTCTCCTTTTTCTTGTTCAGAATTTTCCACATTCCTCTCATCGTCAGCGAGCGCCAATAGAGATGCAGCGTAAATCGTGTTGTATCCGTCTTTTGTCTGCTCTCTTCAAATTCGTAACGCGAAGTAGTTTTAGATTAACAGATAAGCTTCAGAGAGTTGTATCTGTGGGAGAAGGGACGAAGTTATAATCAAAAGTATTCAGATCACATAGTGTTGAAAATAAAATTAATTAACTTATGGGCTGTTTCGAAAAAGTTAAAGATTACTATTCTGAAATCTTATTCAGATCACTGTTCATATAAACACTGGCCGGAATACAAGTTGCTGACAGCTGTTGAGATGCGGACTATCGACTGGGATAGATAAAAGTACAGTGGAAAGTTGCCTCATCAACGCACGTAGGAAACAGAATAACATCGTTGATGCTTGGTAGGAATAGGATGGTAGGATGTGTGAAACGTTAGGTGTATAACACACATGCGTACCGCTCATGGTGGGACTATTTTAATTGGCCGGTACTTCCTTCTGCACATTGAGTATCGTTATTTTCGGACCAGTCTCTTTCTTATACCCTCTTATCCTACGTAGTGTTGTGCACTTAAGTTCATTTAACTACGATACCTCTAATATCGTCTTTATTTGCACTGCTTTCATGAAGGTGTCACGTTTGGGAACCTAATCCCTGCCTCATCATTTGTCAGTTCTATACATATCTTGTAACAGTGGTTTAGAGGACAAAATATCAACCGTGTATTTTGTGAATGCAGCCAGCAAGTTTGCTCACGTGTTCTATCCGTGTAGTTTCCCAACAATATACTGTGCTTCCAGTCAGGTGATTGTACCTAGCGTTTCTGCTGTTTCCTCCTCTGTTATGTTCATGTGTTCAAGTTCATCAGCGCATTTGTTTTTCGTTTTGTTCTACAGGCGAAGTCTAACGCGGAGCGCATCAAAAAAGCAAACGAACAGGCCAGCAAACTACTCAAGTAGTTGGATCACTCTGAGCGTCTCCTTTGACGCGGGTGCTGTTAAGCTACTGCTAACTTCCAGCTTTGCTTTCCTCATTCATCCGTTTTTTTGTTGCATAGTTGCGGTCTCATTCTTTCAGTTGTGTAGCCATTTATGTCATTCATTTTGTGGACACACTTCCACATTCTAAGACCACTTCCATTTCTTTTCTGGAACTCGCAGCTCTATGCAAGTAAAGTCCTTGCTGGTTCCCGAGTCAATCGAATCCAACTGATGTTCCCCGTTCTGTGTTTATTATTCGTTCCGTTCTTAGGTGTTGCGTTGGCACCACTAATTGAACCAAGCCACACTATCTTGCTTTCCCTGCGCACTGTAATTTACGCTGCACGGATATATATTTGGACAGATTCTGCCTTATTTTCAACATTAATTGTTCTGCACAACCAGATTTATCTGTCATACCTCATTTATCGTCGTTTATTTCAAAGAGCGTATTCTAATTCTGGCTATTCCGTTTTCTTTGCACGTGCTCTTTCCCGAATTATCGATCTGTTTCACGTCAGCATCGACTTTTGTTCCACCCGTGTTTTATTATGTGCTTTCTCTTATTGCTAAACCTTTGCCTTCGATGGTCCAGTTTCTAGTCATTTTTCATTTTTAAAAAGTCCTCCCTCAGACATTACATGAGACAGAAATCATCTTTCATCATCGTTTCTGATGTGCACATACTTGTGTGCCATTGGTTTTTCGGTCAGTTAAATCCTCCATTCATTCGTCTTAGTTGAGTCTTATTCACCACATCCATAGAGGTGGTCCTTATCGTGTAGTGGTTAGATCTATATTATGGACACAGATTCCGGAGTGCATATTCTCATGCGCTGTCTGTTATGTTCACCACTACTGTTGGGTACAGATGCCGGCAAGATTTATGTATGGGTTTTCAGAAATTTTGACTGTATCCAGTTGACCACAGTTGATAGCTAGTAAACTGCCGAACTGTCCGAATTTCATTCTTTTTTGATGAGTTTATGAATTATGCACCCCCTAAACTATGTTTGTAATTGGCAAGAAAATCTCCTACCAGCTCATTTGAAGTTTGTCGCTAATCAAAGTATTTTAATCATAGCCATCAAAGAAGTCTCATCACATCTCAATAAGTACTCGAGGGGGCAGCTTACATTCTTCGGTTAATTGTCTGCCAGTGTCCAGCTGGTGTGCAATGTATCCAATGAGCAACATTAACTCCGTAAGGTGGAGTGATGTTCGCATTGGTTTTAGAAGCCAGTCACTATGATGGATCATCAGGCACTGGAAAGGATTCCGTTCTTCTGGATGGATTTAGTTGCGTTGAGAGAAGGTTTAGTACCGAGATGCTTCTTTGTTTGTATCGCACAACTCATCCCTACATTTGAGATATAAATTGGTTATGCAGACACTTTGTAAGGAAAGAAAACAGAGGTGATAATCATATTCCTGACATGAATATGGGATTGTCTTATTAAAACAAGCTTCGATGACAGTACCGTCGCTTGTGACGATGCTCATAGAACTTGTGGCCGATTGGATAAGCGCTTTGGCTGATGGAGCGAAAGATTGCTGATTCGATCCTCCATTCAAACTATTTCTGCCTGATGAGTCCAAACAAGGATGGGCATCAAGATTAATTATGAACTCTACTTCAAGCTCTTGCAGCCGTTTCCAATGAAAACTGGCGATCTGAGATGGGCTGTCCGTCCGTATAAACAGGGTGAAGGCAAGCTATAGCTCAAAAAGTCTCAGAATTTTCGTCTTTACTTTGACTTCTGCACAGGCCCCACCAATCCGAATCGTTCCCACCGGACGTACGAACGCCGCAAATTCGTGTTCATCGGAGTTATCACGTTCTGTTTGTACTACTTCGGAAGCCGATTCTCTCGTCTCGAGTCGTGTCTTACGCGAATTTTTTGTTTTCAGGTGGGAGAGTTCATCGTGTTGCTATTGTTCAGGGACCGATACCTCAATCCCGTCTTGTGGTGAACCCTAACGAAACCATAAGCAAAATATTTCAGCTAGCTTACATCAGTATGTGAAGCAACCTGTCTTTCATGTTTACCGTTTCTCTCTTGGAGTTTCTGACCGGTTTTTGGCCCTTGGACTACTTTGCAGGTGACGTTCGAGTTTTCACTCTTTCCGAGCTCAGATTCTAGTTGGAGATGGTACATGTTCGCCCAGGTTTGGTCAGCGGTGACTAGTCGAGAGAGCTTGCCAGGTATGTCCGTGCTAATGTACGGAAGGAGCTTTCGTCCCAAATCAATACGACGCTTTTTATCATCGTCGTACAAGCAACGGGAATCTATCGCGCATCTGGGAAACCAAAGTAGCGCATCATATTTCTGTGAGAAGTGAAATTAAAACCGAGTATTTGCTGGAGCCGGTGGTAGTTGATTTTCTGGTCTCTTGAAGTTGCTTATTGCGACTACATTCTAGTCGTTAGTGACCGCCTTGGTGCTTCCTCCGTCGAGCGTGTCCATCCAATCGAAGTTCCCGGTGTTGTATTTTGAAAATCGTCGTATAGTCACCCGAGTAAATCGTTTGTAAATTCTTTCAGCTACACGAAGCGGCCGTAGCGCTGTGTAAGTGATATGAAAGTATCTACTGCCGGCCAACCACCGCATAAGTCGAAGGTTGGCTGACTCACAGGCTGTCTGATTTTTCCTCGTTTCCGTCCGTAGGAGGGGTTCTGTTCGAAATTCGGCTGAAAGGATCTGTCAACGAGTGGGTTTTCATGAATCAAGTTACGCGATTTTCTCATGTCCCTCATTTGTGTTCATTCAACGGCTTATTTATGCAGCAGAGTTGTGTTAGGCGAAGCTAGTGGCTCAGATGGCTGCACCATAGTCAGAATTATGTTCCGCTTGAGATGTTCACGCTCGAAAATGTACTATGGGTTGGGGTCACTCAGTCAAGCTATTCATAATTGTCAGTGTAGTTTCTTTCTGTCATCCTGTCGATTCAGCATTGCAATGAAAACGTGACAAGTGGTACGTTCTGCTAAATTGAAAATTAGTCGTTTATGATACATCTATCCAACAGTTTTTCCGATCATTTTGAGACAACCACTAGAAACCAACCTAATGCACACTGGAATCCTTCTCGGGTTCACTTTGATACGGTGTAGTACATATCGGATCTAGTTATGATACCACAGACACTGGTTCATACACCGCTTAGTTTATCATTTTACTGAAAGGCCTCTAGACCGAAACTCTCAATCTCGCCAATAACGCCTTTGGTGTATAGTTCCAGTATTAACGGGAAGTCTCGGTTAGATTTTTGACATTTGTTCACGATGGGACGAATCCCTATTTTTATGATGCCTAAGCCAAACTAGCATGCTCCGGATGACGTGTTCTCTGGCAGCATGTCACCCGTCGGGGCAGAGCATTGTTCCGTTTTCCGAACTGTGTTAGTTGTGCTATACCTTGAGGTGTGCCACTCTTCGGCCGTCATTTTGCACGTTACGTGACCACATCGAACGATTGTTCGCGTTCGATAGGGGCGACGATTGTACGCGAACGTCAGGTACGTTGAACTTGTAGTTTTGTGCTGCATGCGATCCGACCATCAGGCGTTTATGGCATCCTCGTTTATCATCTGCTCACAAGTCGATTTGAATTGATTACACGGTTCTACAGTAGACCTAATTTTAAGTTACTGTGGACGACAGTTACTGGTACGGAACCAGTACTCATTTGAACGACTTGAAAGAGGGTGGATATTTTGTTTCAACACACCCAATTTTCACTTTCAGGTCGCCGAAATTACGCTTGCGTTTAATAATTGGAGGTTCAACTCACAATGCCACGATGATTCTACTTAGATATCTTGTACACCTGTCTGGTTTTCTGTCGAGTATTTTCGGTCATTGGATTAGTATTTCTTCAGTGATGGTTTATTCCGTTGCCTGTATTGTCTAGGACCCGCCACAGTATATTCTACTGAATATCTCAGGCCTATTCATTTGTCACAATGGGGTAGAGAAAAATGTTTGATAATGTTCACAGTTGAGGCATCATCGTGTATAGGACAAATGTCAAACTCCTTGTTAAAAGCTTTGCTGTCAGATCGACTTTTCGATAATGCACCGTACTGCTTAGGGAAAACCTGGCGTCAGGTTAGCTGAAGTTCGAGTTTAATACAAAGAGAATGATTTGACGGGACTTTCTACCTGCTGCTTATTCAATAAGAGATGCGAATGTGCACAATCCACTTCTGATTGACATTTCGTATTGGTCGCACGACCATATGTGCTTGACGCGATAATTACGTCACTTTGCGTGTTACCTGTAGCCGTCGTCTCGCCCTCTCACGCGGCGCATTACGTGGCAAGCCTAAGACTAAATGACGCTCACTGTCCCAACCTGTGCATGCACGTACACGCATTCATCGACCCGGAAACCTTGTACGCCGATCCCACCAATAAAGATTCAAACTATTTTATTTAACCTTCTCATTGACTATCGCTGAGATATCGTTATTTGTTAGCGGGTACTCAAGCTATCACGGTTGAGTTCCACTACATACCCATCTTTCGGGTTTACGCACCACGCCAAATACAGTCGTATCCTCGGTTCACCGGACAGCAGATCTAGTGAATAAAGTTTCTTGGCATAAGGATTACGGGTTCCGAAATCGTTCAGATCACTTTAAACTCCTGAGACTAAACAACGAAACTCGGAATACATTGATTTGACCGGTTTTCGATTTGAACTTCCCTTGTACGTAACGGCAAATAAGCTATCGTCGATCATCAGAAAACAATTGCCGTTACGGCAAGAGTTTACGCAACGGCGAGCTTGCTATCGGCTTACTGCAATCGCACATGTAAAGGCACACGCAGTGGTCTAATTGGGAAGCTGTCGAGTGAAGAACCTGCAAATCAATAAGAAGTGTGACGATGCAACGTTTGTCCCATCGTGTTGTATCTGAAATTTTGATACCAGGGTGGTTGATTGTAAGTCTGCGTTGTGGTTTAGATTTGCTATGCAGTTGTAAATTAAACGTTACTCGTAAGCGATCACAGCTTTCACAACCACATGGACTTTTCAGCCAACCTTTTTACCTGAGAATGCAAAACCTGTAATCGGTCATGAATGATGTTCAATTTGTTTTGATCATAACTTCCTACTATCTATCTGGAAAGTTTTGTTACCCGAACATCATGGAACATTTTGGACAAAAATATATTTCCAGTCTGCTTAATTCATACTTGTGTTTCTACGTGTTTGAGTTCAGGTAGAAGTACTTCACAATAGCTCTCATCTAGACTATGAGTTTTCTCAATGTCATAGTGTTATGAAGCGAACGGTTGACATATGAGTAAAAATTCCTGAGAAATCACCAGAGGAAGTTGTTACGGCGTACTCATGTTCGCATGCTTGAGTTAGTCAATGGTAGTCGTTTTAAACGTGTCAGCATTTAGATGAGCAGTTGAAGGTTTACAGAGATCAACCGGTACGCACAGTTGTGATGATCCACCGGATAACGTGTGCTGACTTGTATTTAATAGCCAATTTTTTTCCGTTGTACCGGATAACTGTCCGCAGAATATATTGTTGTCTTTGATACACATAGAACGGACGATCTGGTTTTCAGAAGGCTGCATCTTGACTCCACTGTACTGAAAATTGTTTTGGTTGGAAAATCTCCAGTCGAAGATGATAAACGTGGTGTTTAATAATGTGCGATAATAATCGACTCAATCGATCTCAGTTCCTTCTATTTGTGAATCATCTCATTTCCACAATACTGTGAGTAATGTCATCTCGGAAGCTCTATCTGAGGTAGTGAATCAGATCTACACTCGTAACTATTATGTGAAATGGAATTTGAGGTGGTCTGCTCATGCCCCTCCCTACAATGTGTGATATAGCTGTGGTTTTATTTCATTGTTTGAGTAACTATTCAGATAGATGCAGTCATTTTGTAAGCGATAGCTTGATTGGTGTGAAATGGAACCAATACTTATTGGAAAGATTGACATCCCTTCAAATTCATAATAGATAAATTTGATAGGCTTAACTGTGAACACTTTCTAGATTGAATCAAACTCATGTATTTTGTGATGGGTTTGCGCTATTGTTGATGTAAGTGGATAAATAAACAAAACTCATCAAACTTCATTTTCTCACATCGTTTTGTTTTATTGTCTAAAGCATCATGTGCATGCTCGTTTCGTTCCAATTTCAACCACCACTGATAACCTGATCAATACTTGTTTCTTGTACCGTGTTTCTCCGTAACAGAAGAGTTGTTGACGAAAGAGTCTGGAGCATTATGTTAGTTTGTTGATTTTTTTATCGATGCGTCTCTGTAAAGTGTACTAAATTGTAACAATTTCTTGACATGAACATACCCTTGTTCATCCACTGGAACATGGTTGCTAAGCTATCTTACTTTGAAACAAGTTCACAATGTCGTTTAGGTGGAAGTTACATTTAGAAATTTTAATTGCGGGTGAGAAAAACATGTTAGGCCCAGTTGTAATTTGCCCTAATTTATTCTCATGTCGTGCGTTCTAGATCGATTTAACGTTCTACGTGGTTTATTGGAAATTCCGTTATGCAGACGGGTAGTTTATCATGGGAGTTTATTGTACACAAAAAAATTTACAGTAGGATGAATAGAGTAACATGCATATTAAAAGTATGGTTACGGGTGAATTTTCGTTTGTCGGAAAGACATTTTTTCACAGAGCTGCAAAGTGTCATACGGAAGATAGAAGGACAATAAAGGGTATTCTCGAAAGCCATCATACAATCATGAAACATCACCGTTTTTTGTCAGACAAGAACTGTTTGAAGCATTTGAATAAATTACCCCCCCCAGACTATTTGTTGGCATAAATATGAAATCACATGTTTTTTGTGGTCCATATTGAGTAAACCGGAAGCTTTACGGTAAGTTAGAATACGACAGGAATAACAGGTTTGAAAAACAATGTTGACAGATAACTATGAGAAATTGTGACAAGTTAAGGTGTGTATGTCGTTATTGAAAACATTCAAAACATGTGATCCCTGGAAAACGTCTTATGATCTCGAACTCAATAGACAATTCACTTCCAAGCGCATCTAGAAATGATCAAATCGCCAACATAGGTTCAGTTACAGTTGTAGTACTGTTTAGAGTGCGCAAATGATACAATTGTTTAGATTCTCACTCGAATGTATAGACAATACAAACTGTTGTTACAGCTGCTGAAACGATAATCTGGTTAGTGTAGGCAACTGTCAGATAGGTTGAGGGATACAGGGATTTATGTTCAACCTATGATGCATAATCACTGTTTTGTTGTCATGAGTTAAAGCATTCTCAGGACCAGAGTTAGATGACTCGATTAATGTCATTACTGAATACTGTCACTAAATTATGTGGCTATTATTCTTGCATAGCGTATTCATATTCAGATACTTGAAATAATTCAGTAGTTTATGGTGTTAGACGTGGAGTGCTGTTTATCATGACAAATACAAAGAAGTCTTGGGGCATTTTCAGTATCTACGTCTTTCAAAATAAATCTGACCATTACTCACTAGAAGTTTATAGACATGAACGAAGTTTTCACTTGCGTCCTTTTTTGCACGCAAATTTTGTAGTTTGAAAGAGGTCAAAATCCGTAGTAATACAAAAGAGCTATGTGAATTGTTTTAAAATGAACAAAAAATTTACTTTGTTACCAGTCCTTTTCAAATGTTCTGTTTAGACACCTCTAGACTATGAAACCTAAAAGGTATATGTATGTGGTGACTACCGTTCAGTTTTCCGTCCGGTTCACCTGCCATTCGAGATCATTATTCCAGTTGCTGTGTCCAGAAAGATGCCATAACAAATTGCTACATAATAGTTTTAATCTCTCATTTTACCTAACATGTGCATTATCGTTTATCGACTTACCAATCGTCATTGTATAATGTATTTGGTACTTCGTCGTACATCAGGGTCATTTGTGCATGCAGAAAAGGGAGTTTTTTTCCAAACAGAGAAGTTGATTTAGTCATTTGCAGTGTATTCAAGTTAAATGATGAGGACAGGTATTTTTAGTTACTCCGACTGCATACCGGACATCGGACAGTTCCAAGTGGTGTTCTGAATGGCAGTGATAGCAGT
The DNA here is from genome assembly GCA_014338405.1 of Paragonimus skrjabini miyazakii. Lineage (NCBI taxonomy): Eukaryota > Metazoa > Platyhelminthes > Trematoda > Plagiorchiida > Troglotrematidae > Paragonimus > Paragonimus skrjabini miyazakii. The sequence continues at coordinate 40,913 of JTDE01000631.1, forward strand.
CATCTGAAATATAGTGTTCCCCATCCGATTCGAACCATTCTGTTCTATTCTCCACCACATTTCTGGTCTGATAACTCACATTTTAGATGCCAGTTGAGCTTAAAGTTCTCAGTGGCACAAAATTGCTAATGCCGAGCAGACTCAACGGTTTTACATCGAACCGTAATTGTGATTCAAACGTTATATAATTTGTCAAATTAATCGTATGTTAACAGTATTAACGTTGACGATGCGCTTATTAACAAATTATGTTCAACAATATTAGCCGCTCAACAAAGTTGTATAGTTTCTAATTCCTATTTATCAGTAGGGGACCAGACATTGACGGACTGCTAGCAGATACGCACTTTCTCAATATTTGAGTATCAACTCCTGTCGGAAATTAAACGGAATTCATTGTGTGTATGCCCCTTAACACTCTGAATTGTATTACTAATCTACGCTTAACAGTGGCGTGCGTGGATTTCAGTGTGAACAGTTCGAGAATTCCTACCGGGAAAGTCGATCCCCTGAATCATTTGGTGGATTCCATATGAAACAGTGAAGTGGGTGAGTAACCGAATCCAAATATGAATGTTCCGAGCTCCTGGCGTGACTTCATAGCTCAGATGGTACAACGCTCGCCACGTTTGAACATATTCATCATTTTAATACAAACTGAATCGATATCAGTTGAAATGATAATTGACCAGAACATTTATCTAAATAGCCCTTTACCATGGTTGTAGTTGGTCCAATCTAGTTGCGGAAAGCTTGATCTGATTAACAAAAACCTCGAGCATTAGACAAGGAAATTGTACACGGTTGTGTGATGAATAAATTGTTCACGGTTACAAAATGAAACGAATTGCCATCAAACTAACTGATACCGAAGATCCTTCGATGCACTGTTACTCACGGAATCTTGTTTTCATCTCATTCAGCATCACTCGCTGCCAATATTTGACAGCTTCCCATCGTTTGTCAGACTTCCTCGACCAACTACTGTCAAGTGCATCTTGATCACAAAATTATCCAGAGATCGTTATTGTATAGACCCACTGCCGGAATGTCATAAGCATCGTATACGGCAATTAGACATTCTTTCTTTCATGCTTACGCGTATCACAGCTTTGTCGAAATCATGGACCCGAATATACAACTTATCGATTGTCTATGTTACATTGACTGGTTGAACTATTCCGCTGTATATTTCTCTATATCTTTCAAAATACATGGCTGACAAGATCACGTATACACGTTCGCAGCTAGAGAATTGATTTTAATACAATCTCACTAAACCATATTATTTTTAGATAATAAGAAAAGTCACTATCAGATAATCCTTTCTGGATATAATTACATTGTCTAATCAGATTTCAATTTATTTCAACCTCCCCGAAAAGCCGGAAATAAAAGGAATGGAATTTTGAAAATCACCGTTGCGTAACAATCCAGTTTTCTCGATCTAGCACAGTAATAAACGTTCTCCAGTTTAGTCAGAGTTTCGTGATGATCTTGGCTTAATGTGTTATCCAGTTTTGAGTAAATATTTCGCCGTGAACACATGAAATGCTGCTCAAAACCAGAACTTTGTAACTTCCACTTTGGCATTGCAAACAGTCCAATTAAGCATGTGGACCACTTGACGTACATGAATGGCATTATCGTGTGAAACTAAATGACAATGTTGGAAGGAAGAATCAAAACAATTGTTGCCTGTTAGACGATGGTGTGAATTATGCACTCGTTTCGTTCGGACACCCGAGTAAATTTGAGTCGACGACAATTTTCTTCCGAACTATATCACGTATTTATTGCCATGAACGACAACTCCAGCCAAATCATAATGTGGTCATAACCGGTTATGTCCATCGGATTTCATCCACCCTATTTATTTGGATAACCTATGAGTATCTTCTTTTTACTCAAAATTATCCCCAGAATCTCTAAGGAATTGCAATTCTGAAACGTCTTCATCTCATGTGGAAGTTTGAACACCAATTATGAACTGCGTATGCTTATCATTAAAACTACTTCCCCCTCCCAAGATTTTGCCAGATGTCTGGGATTTACTCTATTCTACGGCCATACTGAGTATTTCAAGCGATAACCGCATTTTCTGAACTGTGGAAACCACCTGTCCATATTTTGCACTACAGTGTACTACCTACAACATATCCCTGTTGTCTGTTGGTTGTGTACATTCTCTCGCATTGGCTGAATTATCCTCCTGTGTGGTTACTCACATTTCTCGAAAGTAATACTTCACGAAATAGTGCTAACGTGTTCACATACACCCCAGTTTTAATATGCTCGAAGTCACTGCATGTTGGTGACAGGTTCGATGAGTTTGAAGCTTTTCAATTCTTTGATCTTTTCAAATTACATCTCAATTGTCTCAGTTCTTTCTACTCTTGCATCACGCCAAAAACAAAATGCATGTTGACAGCATACAAAGTTAATGCAATCATAGCTTACGCTGTAGAGTTACTAGTTGAGCGTGATTGATTTTCGACGAAGTTTACAGATTGCTCTCTCAATTAAACAAACATGGGATACGTGCGTAATCATTTCCAATTCTGTTGCCATAATATTTATACACACCAGTGTCGAATCGCATCGAGCTTAGAGTGCATCAAGTTTATGTACAATTGACTCGAACGAAAGCCGAATATCGTTTACGATTATTCAACAAGAATTTTATCATGGACCAAGTATTTACATACGTGACTTTTGCCAGGACAACTTCAGATTATTTAAATTTTCGAAATTCACGATTTGACTAATCCATTATGTGCAAAGATGTAATGCAGTTTAACGGAGGTTGCATGGTCAGATTATGAACGGAGTACCATTGTGACCTCAACGGAATAACATCTATCCTACATGTCTACAAAAGGTGGAGTCATCAGACAACAAGAATGTTTCAAGTACGACTGTTGACAGAAATGATATCAGTGCTGAAAACTCAGTAGGACGGAGTAAATTACACGGGCACATTGATGGAGTGAGTAATGGCAGTCAAGTGTGGAACGTTTATTAGTACGAATGTGTTCTTCCCGTCTCAGCTAACTTACCTTGTATGATACACTCAAACAAACGGATGGTTCTGTGTTCGTCGCACTCAAATTTCTTTGCTGTTTTCCTACCGATGACATGTCCGTTCTCACTGGTTTCTCAAAGAGTATCCTGGGTTCAAATGTTCCATTTCAGGTAATTGGTGCAAACTGATTAGCTGTTTATGCAATATCAAGCTTAATAAACGCATAAATGAAATACGATGGTTGCGAATACGGTTGGTAACATCTGTTTAGCCTAGTAGCCTATGTATATACTGTTTACATTTGAACGAAGGACAGTTGTTTGATGTGTCGACCGTACAGTGAGAGATGGTTTGCGTTGTGTTCTCTTTAATTATGTTGACCACGTTTGATCTGTTGGTATTTTGTGTTTTGTATCTGACGAGTTCGTTGTGGGTGAAAATTTTCCGGGATTCCATTGAGATAACTTCGGTTGCACTATCCTATTTGCTGTATATCCTTTGGATATGATGGTTACTTTGCCTAGATCGAAATTCATAACGGTGGACATTGCTCTGTGGTGAAAACTTGTGACTTGCAAGATTGGTAATCAATCATTTGTCTATGTTTTCATTTCGTTTGATATCATGTCACGACCTCATCAGCTTGAGTCCATCCGGTAAGGATGATCTCTTTTGATATAGCTTTCCTACTGAGAATGCTCATATTATTGTCAGATGCACTATCCCGTACATATTGGCGGAAAATAAGAGGTACTCACAGGAACCTGAGGACACTCCTGTGACTGCGCATCCTGTATTGAACAAGGAATGCCTGAACATGTTCGATTGCCCGACGTGTGTGTTCGTATTTGAGCGCTTTTAAGAGGATAGCCAAAAATGTAGATACTGTCGCATATTCGGGCGTCTTTTAGTTGCAAAACGAATGATGAACTGTTCCCTAATTGTATCAAAACTCTTATTCATGAATCATTTCACTGTTAAATGCTCAGTCACTTCTTTGGCGTCTGTTTGACCGTGAAACATGTTTTCACTACACCACAATACACAAGGTTTGCCGGATATGGTCTAAGTCACGACTACGTATTGAACCGCACCATTTTTCGAGGACGTTAAATCTGATGGCCTAAAAACCTATGAAGTTGTGCAAAATAGTCCGGGCCAACCAGTACTGTAAATCACAGTAGATTTATTTCATCTGGATGGGAATCTGTGTGGTTATGGTCGACTCTTTAAGTGACTACGCTGAAAATGATGCTATTCCGAGCATTCTGTTAGTGTACGAGAATAACTATCCAGTATACCTGTAACTATCATCTAGAATAACGGTAGAGCTCATTCTGAACAGTTATCCGCAATTCATAGGATTGCATTCCCAGCACTGTTTGGGTGGGAGAATTTAGACACTGACTGACGGACTGACATCAAACAAGAACCCGAGAAGGCCCGTGCGATTTACGGTTGTAGAATTATTCAGCTTTATTACTCATAGTAACTGGTTTGTTACAGTCAGCCAACAAAAGTCAAACAATCACAATCACGTTAAATCACATATTACGATCCTGATGTCAACCCGCTATTACATGTTGATTTACAGTGGGCAATGCTGCTCCAACCCATAAGTGGAGTTGAAGAAATGTGGAGAAGTGGTTTAGTATCTATGATTATTGAAGAAGGAGTGCTTGAAATCATAAGTGGAGGGAGGTAAAATTAATTAAAGCAAATAAGAAGAACCTTGTTTGGAGGACGCGATAAAATGAAATACACCATGAATTGAACGACCATTATGATACAACTAAAATTGAGGCTGTGTAGACTAAGCAAGACGGCTAACAAAAACATGAATTACATGCCAAAGAAATTATCACATAACCTTGTGAAAGAAAAGTTGTAGTGGTGTTTGCATACGGTTGTACTGATGACTTGATGGATTATTGATTCTGGTCACTTAACTCTGTTTGCATCAACCTACGTTCCAGTTAAAGCGTATTGGCGTGTGCATATCAAGTGAGTGGAAACACTTAAGTGAACAATGATCAGTTTGATAAGTAGTCACAAGTTTGGTTCATTCAATTTGATCGCCCCGTGCATCATAGGTTTGCAGTCTGATCAATCTCGTGTCAACTTTCTCAAGTGAATGGACGTACAACGTTGAGACTTCTGTCCTATCTAATATAATGTCCATGATGCAGTGGTCAGCACTGTTACTTCACCAGAACGTTGACGGGAGTTCAAACCTCGTACTTGGCATGGACATGTATTACTGACGAGTTCTAACAATGGAAAATTTCGAATATGCTACTTTCTTCTCTAAAGAGGCTGACAGTAAGGGTAATCTAAATACGAAATCAATAACCAAACTTTAGCGGTGTTCAACTCAAATGACAGTGTTTTACCGCTTCTGTGCCTAATAAATTGATTTTCTCGAAGCCTTAACGGATTTTTTAATTTGATCTAAGAAAACTATCAAACAATTAGTAAGAACTGTTTAACGTAGCTGCAAAATGCTGTGGTGTTTCTCGCATATTTCATCCTAACCAGTTAGACTATTTAGAGGCAGTGTACCGTGTGTGAAAATTTGCTTATAAGTAATGTTCTGTTCTTGTTCACCCTCTTCCCCTGTAGTTGTCTAATCTGATTTGTATTCCACCAATAAACCAGTGACATAAAGCACTATGTACGCATACAACATCGTACAATAATTCAACTATTTCTTGCCCGACATATTTATTGGTTGGCTGCGATTCATGTTTTAGAGGAAATTCCCCCAATGACAATTCGATGCCAGTGGCTTCCTGTCTCGAAAGCCAAACTGTATGGTAGCCACAATTTTGCTGTTATAACCAAAATGCACCACTAGCAAATGACCAGCTGATATTTGTATATGACCAAGCCACCGAAGCTTGAGACAAGTTTGTTATGTCAATAGACAGATTATATTTATTCTCAAAAGAAGTCGACGAGCTACGTCATTAATGACAAGATGTTCATATCACACGCCACAGATGCTTTAGAGACACTGATTGTCGAAAGTGACACTCTCAACATCCTAGACTTGAGACAAGCGTCCCCTGACATGTGTAGACTGTTAGTGTATCCGCTAGGTTGGGTGCGTCAACTAGTGTTTGACAACAAACTGGACGCCGATATGCATTGCAAATTGTGCACATACCAGTTCATAATCGAACCCCACACAGATGTTTCAGTGTGACTTACGGTCTTACGAATATCCAAGCCATTGTCAGCTGGTGGTTATGGGGCCAGTCCCTGTTCATGATTGATTTGATGTTGAACGTCGTCAGGTGGTGCAACAACGTCTGGAAAGCCAAAAACGAGTACACGTCATACACAAACTACTACTAACACAATTCTGCAGCAACCACTTACCACGGTCTGTCGTTGTGAACATCACAAGATTGCTGTCTACATTATGCTAGCCTATATCTAGCCCGTCTACCTGTATATCGTTTATTTTGAACAGCAATATACATATCTTCGTTCAAAGAAAGAACAATCGGTGACACCAAAATTAAGCAACAGAGATATAAAAAAGTTTAATGCGAAAACAAGCTGTCTGCCAAATGTGAGACGTTGCATGGTTAGCGACATTCAACAATTGACAATGCCTCTCACAAGAATAGCAAGCGTTAATGGACCAGTCATTAAATGAAAAGTTATATGTGACGTATATGCTGAACAGTTTTAGAATGAGAAATAAAATATATGAAAAATAATGGAAAGAAAATAGGCGAACGATTAATCTCACAAAATCAAGAAGCTCTTCAGGGCACAAAAGTGCTATCACAGTCAAGACACACGCATCGGGACAGAAAAATGTCCTTCATGGTGAGAAAATTGTCAGATAGGTGGCAACAGTTAACGCCAGGTTCCTCGCATAAATGCGTCGTAGGTTTTTAGGGAACCTAGAACAGTCAGTAGACATAAATCGGTGACTGGCTAAGAGTTCAGCAACTCCAGATAGGGCCAACCACACTAC
>JTDE01000631.1:48993-67024 GCA_014338405.1 Paragonimus skrjabini miyazakii
GTGAATGGATAATATCCGGGCCGAAGTGGATAGACTCATCGGAGTTACATTGTGTTTACGGTCACCACGGATGACCATGAGTTTAGTCTTATGCGTGTTGACCTTCAGTCTGGATAGTTCCAGGGCACTAGCAGCGGCTGCAAGCTTTGCAGAGAGACGCGTAGGATTCTCAGCTAGAAGGATCAGATCGTCGGCGTGAGCGAAACCGCTAACCAGTGTGTCGTGGAACTGGTAGCCAAGCTGCGGTCGAGATAGTGCCAACACCTCATCCATTGCCATGATGAATAATAGCGGGGACAGTGAGTCACCCTGGGGAACACCACGCTGGGACCGGAGAACGAGTCATTGAGCGTGGCGGAAGCATTCATGTAGGATCCGGCAATGTAATGCGTTAGAGGTGGAGGAGCACCAAAGGCTCGGGCCGATCTGATGATCGAATCTTGTGAGATAGAATCGAACGCTTTGGACACGTCGATAAAGGCCGCACACAAACGTGAAGACGTAGTACATGAGTTCCTAAGCGGCGCATGAAGCAGGGAGATCGCCTCAAGGCAACCGTCACGATGTAGGAATGCAAACTGGAGAGCGGGTAGTTGCAAGCGCGAATTCCAACGATCGGCCAATATCTTGTGTAAACAACGTATCAACGTTGATGATACGGCGATAGGTCTGAGCTCGGTAGGAGATGAAGGATTGTTTACTTTGGGTACAAGCATGATGCGAGAGCGGCACAAATGGATTGGACAACCTTGGGTTAGCAGGAAAAGGTTGAAATATCCAGCCAAGGCATCAGCTTACATACGCTTCAAATGTTTGGGCAACAATTTGTCCAAACCCGGAGCGGTGTTTCCCATGTGCTTCAAGGTGCGTGATACTTCATCTCCAGTGATCGGGTCGACCAATGACCAGTCCAGAGGCAGAATTGTGCGAGATGATCGCTCATCAACATGTGGATGAGCCGATAGTACTTCGGACCAGTATTCGTTGTAATTATCTGGGAGGCCGCGGTTCATCGTATAGGCAGTTCGCCAGTTTCCAGAAAAAACTGCAAACGCGGCGTCTTTTTTACGCTGGTGGTAGAGCGTTTGGATCGCTGCATAGTTTGCCTTCCGTATCTGTTTCGTGGTCAGGTGGGTTCCGACGTAAACACGACCACGTCGTCGAGTTACAAGTCGCCAGGTGTACGGAAAAGCTAACGAAGCGTGTATGTTCAACAGAGATTTAGCTTGTACCACTGTGGAAATGCCTGCCTGAAGACCGCGGGCAATAGCTAGTAGTTCATCGCTGTGAAGGAAAGCCTCGCAATTGGACTGCAGTTGGGTAACCATTGTTTGGATCAAACAGGTAAACCACTCAGAGTGATCGGCAGCTTGGGACCCAATATCCAATGTCGTGTTAGTCTGTGAGACGGTGGTTGGATCAGCAGCAGCGGCAGTATTCCTCTGCCAATTCAGCGCATACAGACGAGTCCGAATGCTCTCCAAAGTACGACCTGGGAAATGCGACAAGTGTCGATGGTGAATTTCGCGTCGAGTAGGGCACGATGGAGCCAGTGCATCCGCACATCTGATAAGAGAAGCCGATTCTTGCTGAGACCAACTGGATCCAGCGGTTTTCATGGACATAAGTTTCTCATGATTGCGTTCGACGGGATGTGCATGCCTTCTGTGTTGACTGAGACCAATTTTGGTGGAGAAGCTGCGGTCACAGTTGACACAGTCAAAGATTGTGGCAGGCTGGGTGTCCACTTCCTGCTCTGGACCATTCCTGCGTCGATGCATACGAGTATGCGCCGACAAGCCAGCATTCGATTTGCAAATTTGGCCACATTCTGAACAGGTTTACTTCGCTTGCCTATCCTGTGTACTGGTAGTTGCCTGAACGGAGGTGCTGGCGGTAATTTCATTGTCTTGATCGAACGTAACCAGTACGATTAAAACCAGGTAGTGTGGTTGGCCCTATCTGGAGTTGCTGAACTCTTAGCCAGTCAAGGTTTGCACCGAGACCGCCCATTCGGCACCACGAGGAGGTGGTCCAGCGCGCCGACTAGTACTACTGTTGTGACCGCAAAAGACGCCTAACCAAGGAAGCCGTTTATTACAGGACATCCAAACACTATTTTGCATGATCATCTTGTATGCCCATTCTTGGCAGTAGTACAGCGGCATTCTCTTTGGTGGTGCATTCTACATAATGCATATATACGTTTCCAATAGTCGCATCTAGGCCTCAGCCTTCCTGGTGTTGAGACCTGCACTTTAGTTTTCACGTTTACGAGTTGTGCTGTACTACTCACACACAAATCTGGATGCTTTGCAACTTCACAATTTTCGTGCACCGCGCGACAGGCAGAAGGTTAGTGAAGTAATAACAAAACTCACCTTGGACTGTGTCTGGTTTCTTGTCTCCAGGACCGTATATCGCGAAAGTAAACAGACAACACTTGTGATGGGCGCCCTATAAGTGTAACATTCTAAGAGCAGCTGTTAGTGGGTATCCATTCAAGCACTACTTCTGCGGATGTACTCGGGATATCCCCAACACCGATTGTGCCAGTGATTTGAGCTCTAAGGCGTCCAAATAAACGCACATTATATACTCATTGCAGCGCAGCCTTCAAATAGAGAGACTACAGTAGTGTGCTGGTAGCGAGCCAGTGAAAGCGAGCTTCAGCAAGACTGTGAATATCGATGGCGACAGTCTGCTGTGTACAAGCATGAGTTGTCTGCGATCTATCTGTATAACCGTTTGACTTCTGAAGGTAGAAATTTGGAATGGCGTCTGACGGACAACATCTAAATGTGTCAGTCTCGCAAAAATATCACTTTGATGTTTGGCGAAGTCATTCTGGCTAGGATCTCCCTTGCGAACAGCAAACGAGGCAGGTATGTTGTATGTGTCCGAATACGAGATTGGTCGGTCATCAAGTACATAATCTTCTAACAGATGAGAGGAAATAGGACAACTTGTTTTGGTGCGGTTGTATGTGGCAAAAGATAAAACCTGCCGCTGGCATCTTGACCACCGATTAATGATAGAAACATGTGGCGGAATTCATAGATATTAGTAGTTTTTTGAAAGCAGGGCAATTCAGACTGTCCATAGTGAAGAAGGGGGATTATTCTAGGAGTCCAATCCGGAACTTTTGGTTTAAAAGCTTGTCTGTAAAGCAGCGCTGCCTAGCGGTGGGCCTGCGGTCCATTATGGGCCGGTGACAAGAAACAAGACCTAGCGTTCCATAACATAATGTCGTAGTGGTAGACGCATAGGGGCCACAGTCCATGTAGTGACACAGAACACGTGTTAGCACACCAAGTATTCTTGTACAAACGACCAAAGGGGCCAGAAAGTGTAGCTAATAAAATTCAAGGTAGGCAGGTTGTCAAGCTTAGTGACAGGCAATCAGAGAGCGGCCAAATAAGGCAAATGGTTCAGCATGACATATGTAACATTCTTCTCCCTATTGGCGAGAATAAGTCTCAAGTTGTTATCGGTCTACTGGTTTCGGCACGTGTTGCGACCGCCGGAGCTCAGTTGACGTGGGTGTGATTGATCGTTGTGTCGAAACAGACTGCTTTGGATGTATCTACTTATGAGTATTTTATCTCAACCACTTCGGCTCAAGCACCCCCGTGACGCGATGTCGGACACGGTTTGAGTGTCGACGCACAATGTGGCCGTCACTCAACCGCAAAGCCAGAATGGTTCCCGGTGGAAGTAATGATTGCAGTGGGTTGCCAACTTGCCTCGTGAGGTAACCTAGTGTACACTGGATCCGACTCCACCTGTATTTCCCTCCCGTCAAGCTTCGGCTTTCCTAAAACGCGTTTTACGGTGTTTAGCATATCTGGCAGACATCCAATCCAGTCGCGACCCAGTAGGTTAGGACAATCCTAATCCACTATGTACACTGGTGAAGTTCCTATTTCGTTGCCATATTGGACGCGAACAGTGCACGTTAACAGTACAGGAATCAGCTGTCTAGTGTATGCATACAACTTTGTCTAACACGCGAAAATTTTTTGCAAATTTCTGATAAATGCAGCACATTTCATCTATACCGACGCCTCCGTATCAATCTGCAACGAATGGGTTATCCCTTGGTTTCCAGTTGCACTGAATAATTTGGGGGTCGACAAAGATATCAGTCATATCACTCCAGGTGGTGTTGAATACCGGGTCGTCTTCAGTGGTATTGTCGACGGATCCTACTGGTTCTATTGTCGATTGAGTTTTCTGCGAAGCAAGCGAGCCAAATGGCCAATTTTTCCACACGTGTGATAAACTACCTGCTTGTGGCTGCACTCGTCGAACAAATAGTGCTGCCCCCGCATCCTTATCACGTAAATGAGGTTTAAGATTTTCAGTGGACCATCAGTTGATTTGGCCAAAACCAGCATTGCATCTGTGTTTATCTGTTATCGTGTTAACGGTGTCGAATAATAGCGCAACTTTTATACTTAGTTAAGGTAGGTTCTACTTCCGATAGTAATCTTTCATGAGCTTGCTCATTCTGGATATCCGTTATAACGAGAATCAAGCATAGTTTATTGATTGTGGGCAATAAAACAATTCACACTCTTATTTGGAGCTTGATACAACTTCGTGAAACAGTACCTCGTAGTATAAGTATACTGACGTTTCCCCTATAACCTACTCAGTGCGTTCAAAGCATCAGCGCTATTGTCTCTACTGCTAGTACGTACTGCATCAAAATGTCTTTGATCCTCATTGCTCAGAAATTGTCACAGTAACTTAATCTTGTTGGTCCCTCAAAGTACAGTATTTTTGTTGCAACGCGGGTGATAATTCCAAATAATCCAAAAATGCATGTTTCCAAGGTTTAAAGGAGATAGTGTCTGTCTTTCATATTTAGTGAACCAAAACTGTGCAGTTAATTGTAACATTACAGATATTTTTCCCACATCGCTAACTAAGACTTACTGGCCCATAACGTGATGTCGAGGTAGTAGACGCACGACAGTTATATTACTAACCGATCACGACTTTCTCCTACTGTTTTACCCCATTTTTCTTCTGTCTTCCATGTGCCTTCGGACGATAATTGTTTTCTGAGGCCAAGAAACTGGTAAACATTAGCGCATTCAATGTCCGCACTCTCCGACAAGTCGGTCAGCAAGCTGTTCTGGCAAGTACTCTCTCAAGTCTGGATATTGATATATGCTGTGTGTCAGAGACGCGATTCTTGCACCGTTATCCACTTGGGCTCATCTTTAGATAACTGTCGACCCAAGCGCTTTTATCCCAGGGTTTCTGGTGACGCCGAAGCTGAATCTCGCAATCAAGCTGGAGTGAGAATCGCACTGAGTTCCATAGTGGAACAATGCTTGCTCGATTGGATCCCAGTGAACAGTCACTTGTGTGCTGTCAGACTCAATACATCAGTAAAAGTCTGTCGACGCAAATCAGAAAGGCGTTATATCGGCGTACGCTCCGACGGACAGCTGTTCGAATGTTATCAAGGATGCGTACTATGACGCCCTCGTTGACCTTCTGAAGCAAACTAAACACTCAGACATCATCATACTAACGAGCGATTTTAATGCTCAGCTTGGTCGTCTTTCTTCGGATGAGAATCGGCTAGGAGGTATGTTTGGTGTCTGGGCCCAATGCACTGAAAATGGTGAAAAATTGCTGCAGCTGTGCGCATTCCACGGTCCGTATATTTCCAGCACGGCATTCCAACACAGAAAAAAGCACCGTGTTACTTGAAGACCTCCGTGTGCCTCCCAACCGTGGGCACAGTTGGATCATATAGCAATTAGTTACAAGTGGCGCCACTCTGTTAATTGTTGTCGTGCCTTTTGGAGCAACCACCTGGACTCGGACCATGATGTTGTGCGTGCCTGTTTTGTTTCGTCATTTGTCCACACAACATACGCTCGTAAATGCAACATACTTAACTGGCATTCGAGCGATGAGGATGTAAAGAACGCTTGCCACAAGGCATTGGTGAACAAGTTGCCCAGTTCAAGTCAAGTGAGAGAATCCAACAAACACTGGGAACAAATTGCAACAGCTGTGAAGAGGTATGTTCCGAACGAGCTGTATAGTCGCGACAGAACGGGATTTCCGTCACGTCGATAAACCTCATGAACAAACGTCGCTCGATCCCACCTGGTTCCGAATATGATGACGACTGTCGAGAACTTAAACGCAAGCTGACTAAAAGCTTGCGCAAAGACCGTGAACACTACTTGATCAAACAGTCGAATGAGCTGGAAAGAGCCTTTCTATCTGGGAATAGCAGAAGGCTTTTTTCCCTGATCCGTGGTTGTACTGGTCGCCGATCCGGTGTAATTGAAACCATATGTGAAAATTATTACCAGTCAATCGCGCCGACTTGACATATGGGCTGAAGGACAGTTCAGCTGGCCTCAACCAGATCACGTGGACGAAGGGACCCGAATGGTCAGTTATTGCAGTCCAGACGGTCCTCCGTCGGAAGCAGAAGTGGTTCTGCAGCTCAAGTTATTGAAGCGTAATAAGGCTCTTGGACCAGACCTCCTCTCTCTTTCTCTTTTCAAGGATGGTGGGGAGAAGTTGATCTCAGAACTGACAAAACTCGTTCAGACGGTCTGGGAAACTGAAGAGGTACTTCATGATTGGTGCCTACAAACAGTCATTCCCTTTTCAAAAAGGAGGCCCAAAGTCTGTGTGACAACTACAGAGGCATCAGTTTGGTGTCTATTGAGTCCATGTTACTCACTGGCCTCATTTTACGTCGGTTCACTAAATCCAGAGAAAGTCAGATACGCAAAGAACAGGCAGGATTCCGATTTGGTCGAGGGATGCGTTGATCATGTTTTCACCTTGTGACGGATTTTGGAAAATCGTAACTCTTATGGGCAACCCACGGTCTTGGTCTTTTTTGATTTAAAGGCTGCTTTTGAGTCAGTTGCTCGTAACGTTCTCTGGAGCCGCCTTCTCCGCAAGGGAGTACCAGATGAATACGTGAGTCTACCGAGATCACTGTATGCTCACTCTGCAAGCAGAGTGAGAGTTTATGGACAACTGTCTCGGGCGTTCATCACTTCTAGCGGTGTTCGTCAGGGGTGTCCGATTCCTCCCTTCCTGTTCAATTTTGTCATGGACGACATTCTGGAGGGTGCGCTTCAGGAGTCTAGTGGGCTTGGTGTTGCGCTTCTTCCTGGCGTTAGATTGACCTATCTGGAGTATGCGGACGACATTGTCTTACTTAGCCCCTCTGCCGAAAACCTGCAGACCATACTGGACAGGTTGAGCGACCGGGCTAGTTTGTATGGAATGCGCTTTGCACCTTCAAACTGCAAAGTGCTGCTTCAAGACTGGGGCATTTCCACCCCTATTTTCTTCATCGCAGGTAATTCGCTTGAGACTATGGACATTTTTACATACTTGGGTAGCACTATATCGTCAGCCTGTAATATTATTGATGAGATATCAACGAGGATTGCAAAGGCACGCGTTGCCTTTGCTAAATTGAATCATTGGTGGCGTCGAAAAGATGTTCGGTTGTCGCTGACAAAAAGAGTATATAATGCTTGTGTACGTTCTGTTTTGTTCTATGGTTCGGAAACGTGGCCCGTTCGCAAGGAAAATGTCAACAAGCTTGCAGCGTTTGACCATCGCTGTCTCCGCTAAATAGCCCATATAAAATGGATTGATCGCGTGAGCAATACGGCCGTTCGCCGACACATATTCCGGAACGCTCGGGATGTGCTATTATATGGTCAACCACTCACGATACACAGCTTGCGACGGTTGGGTCACCTACTCCGTATGCCTGCTGAGTGTTTACCGTACCAAGCACTATATACTGAGATTACCAACAGTTGGCTGAAACCGCTTGGTGGTCAAGCAACAACGTGGTCACGAAATATGAAGACCCTGACTGCTCCACTGAGCAGAGTAGGTAGGTGTCGCCTGCCTGGATGGTGTTCTCGTGATCACTCAAATCGCTGGTTAGAGACGCTATCTGAGATGGCAGTGTCGCAGTCAATGGCGTATCTGCATCCATACCATTTCTAATTCGTCCGATTAGTCTTTTATTAATTTTCAATCTTCTTCTTCTTCTAGGATATTCCACGTCACTGTTGAGGTGAACGGAACCCGGAGCCACATTAACTTTTGGTCAGGCTCATGGCTGCTATGATTATGATGATGAGACGCACAAGGCCCTTAGCCCGAGTAGAGATAGGGAGCACGTGGCAAATGGTACGTCGCTGCCTACACAATATGTAGTACGGTTCGCACACCTTGTAGATTGAGCCCATCCGTCCACAGTACCCACTATATCCTGCGTGAGGTTGCGACGGAGGTAACCGTTCGTTCGAAAATTGACCGATGAAGGCGGACCTGGCGTAACAGATCTACCTAGCAGGTGGGTTCGAGCCCATATGGGTCTGACGATGTCTGTCTGCTTTTGCCGGCGCCCGACTGGTTTATTAGCTCTTCAAACAAGGCTCAGCCATTCAAGATAACCGGTTTGCCTTCAAACACATTAAAGACAACAACCACCACAATGATATACACACCTTCCCAAGGATATGTTCATGGTTGTCGGGGGCTACAACTTCCGCGCTTCATGTGAACGGTCTGCCAGATGAACTGTGTTGTCAGTGTGTCTATGCAGTCCGGCTGAATTATTCTGAAGCGCGCTTCCTCGACATACTGTGCGTCATGTGGCAATATTTTTAAAGAGATCGCATGACACCTTATAGCAGAATCCAGCTATCAATTGTGAATCCATCACGCTCTATAATCACTATCGCTCACCATCCGTAGGTTATGTGGTGTCGTTGGGCGCACAAAAGTAACACATTTCCTTGCAATGAAACAAGAATTCATCGGTATTAATCGGCTTCTTCTTACTAAATCTTTCTGCATCTTCGGAATAATTGGCCAGGTAGAGTGCTAAATCTTTTGCTCAAATGCACGAATTTTTGTGTTGTGGTTCGATCAGAATAGCGACAGCAGTTGGTTGACATTGTGACTTCCTACATTTTAAGTAGTATTGTTTGTTTAATCTTGTTCGAACGCATATCTAGAAGTAAGATTTTGGCTCAACCAAGGTAAGTAACCTTCTTTTGTTGAGGAGGAAAAGAAAAGCAGAGGTTTTTATGGAGATAAGCTTGACTAATTTATGAGCTTGTCAAGTTCACCTGTAATTAAATTTCAAGATGAGACGAACCGATTACCGATATCTTAAAAATGGTGCATGCTTGCCTCACTTGCATTGTGGGCACAGTTTCAATCACAATTAGAAGAACGAGGTGTGTTACTATTCGGTTATAACATGGACACATTAGGAGCACGGTGTCTCCGTTTAGAACGTCCAACTAGTTATCAGCAATGAGTCAGTAAATACAATGTTGGACATGGTAAAACGATCAATCTTCGGCGAAATGAATACACCGTCATAATAATTCATATAAGATGAAGCACTGACAAACAGGATCGTTGATCGTCAGACTGGGTTTACGTTTCTGGATAACTGAAGAATGAGGATGCTCCCTGCCTGATATTGCACGGGTGGGGTTCGAAGTGACACATGTCCTGTTACAAGCCTAAACTCCTCCCAACCACTTACCTAATTGAGCGTCGGTCGAGCCGAGGCATGTAAGTTGAGCAAGTTAATTTAATCACCAGTGTTTTATTTAATGTTAGATCAGTTTTTACGCATCGGAGTATTTACTCCTCCCAAATTTCGCTAATGAAGGATGGTACACTACATAGCGAAGTTTCGTCCTCGTGGAGACTCTTCAGACTGAGGAGTTTAAACAAATGATCCCGGATGCAGGGAGTAATAATTAAACATGCGGTGGACTAACCTTTTCTAGCAAATCGGATGGGACCAATCTAAACCAAACCAAACTACTTCGCTTGGTCGCACCAGTTCACTGGTATTGAGACGATACTTCATTTTGAAACGCAGCAGTCAACTTTTGGGAACACAGCGATGACTTAATCAGTCCGAGTAGCGATTGAGTAGGTTGTAGAGTGAGCGCCAAGTGATGGGACAATTGATGTATGTCACTCGCAAGCTGCAGAAGTTAGTCAATGGTAAATTGTGAGATACATGCTTCTGTTGCACATTTTCAATTCTGCGTTTTTCATGCTCATCCACGAAGCTACATACCACAGTCACCTTGTTTTTGTTGAATCCATCAAACAGAGACAATAGGGCTGTGATATGATTCGTCTGATATTTTGATAAAAGCGGAGACTATGTCAACCGGGCCACTCATCGAATAAACACCACTGGAATGAGCATAGTTAAAGCAACACGTTTTGATTCAGTCAAACTAAGATTCAGTAGACGCTGTTGACTAAAGTGTCAGTGCGTATCGTTTAGACCTGTAAGATTTGATCGACCTGTGGAAGAACAATCATGTTTTTATGATGACTCAATCACGAAAACAATGACGAGGTAAAAATCCATTCTTAAAATCTATGTAGGATTATATTTGTAAACATGCAATGAACAGATTAAACCCGACAGCAATAATTAATTTGATTTACCCCTGAGTTACGATAAGATCTATGAAACAAACGACCAAACAAAAAAATCACATGTGGGTACAATTCGGGTGGAGCTACAACCTGCCTGCCCTTCTTGTTGGAGACGAGTCACAGGGAAAGAAAGACAACAGGCTGCGCCGGAAGCAGTAAGAATGTATGCCATTTTGATTAGAATGTGAATTGATGGGGAAAAACCAATTAGTGATGGATAAAAACGTAAACAAAAAACATATTTGAATGAGGCATAACGATTAACTCGTCCTGATTTGCCAGTTGATTGTAGAAATTTTTATGAGTGGAATAACCCAGAACACTCCTCGTTTAAATACGACTTTCTGTGAACCTATGGGATTTTGTTTCTCAGACCAACCATGCTTACTGGAGTAAAAATCTTCCATTTGAGATAAAGATTGGTGGTAATTGGACCTTCGTTACTCCGCCGCAAACAGTCGAACATAATTATGTTTGCGTAAAAATATATAACTAGTAAATTGCAATGACTATCCTAAGTAACAGGAGTTTGATTTACCTTGTACTTCCTGGGACCAGAAGAGACTATCCATGAAAAAAGCCGAACCTAATGAATATCCATAAATCCACGGGGATGAATGTGAAAGTATCTATTTCGATAGATTTGTCCCTGTTACAAACGGAACTCAAACGTACATATCACCTTGCTATTTATGCATGCAGTTTTCCGAGTGCGACTTTTGAACACAGACTTAAAAAAAAGTTATTCTATATCTTGCTTAAATGGATATCCTATCTAAATAGCAGTTTTCCTAGGCTTTATTTATTTTTCTGACGTTTGACATTCCATTGAGTTTGTAGTTCAGATCATGGACCTTTGACCAACAAGTGGGACGACACCACTTGTACGGCAGCGTTTGATTATTTATGATCTTGACATTGAGGAGGTGACTAACCGTACACTTAAACCATTAAGCTGTGGTATCAACTTGTTCTCTTATACAACTTGCATAGCAATTTTTGTGGGATACTCCAGATTTAACATCGCAGAGGCTTGGTGTGCACAGCTCATAATTATTATACAGTGGTTTAAACAGACTACCCAGAGGACTATCGAATCGTGCCTAATTTGAACGGACATCTAAATTACGATAAATAACCTATGTCAAATTACATATTTATACAACCTTTGTCCAACTGCACGATGCATTAGTGTCCAGTTGTCATTAGTCACTGTGACAATCACGATCGGACCTTACAGTATCAATTTATATAATCTAAACGGAGCAGACAAACTATGTAGCCCGGTTGATCGATCAGTCACCGATGAATTTACTCACCTTCACGTAATAAAATTTAACCTGTGTTAAATATATATATCGCATACCTATGACGCATATGAGCTATACGTGTTTACCGTTTCGTTTGTTCCTGTGGAACAAGCTACGTAGGCCGCACAACAAGGCGATTATCCGAACGCATTCGGGAGCACCAACCGGTGTGGCTGACGCGAGGATCGATGAGGCCCTGTTCGTCTGCGATCGCTACGCATTTGATCGAATCAAACCATCTGATCAATCGGACCGAATCGTTCAGGCCAATCTACCGAATATGTGGCATACAATCGAAACAGGTCAAAGGTCGTATGCTATCAATTGCAGAGGCGATTGCAATTCGCCTATACTCACCACCACTATGCGCTCAAAAACGGCTAGTCAAAACGTTGAACCTTCCATGGCCTAGTGCGCAAACCCAGAACAGAATGATTGCATAGATGTGACGTATCTCCCGCAGATTTCGTACAACTCACGTGGTCAATGTTATGTAACTAAGTCTCATGACTCAAACCAGACAGAAACTGTTGACTGAAATCTCTCGCTTCAATATTATGTTATCTACCGCCCCCCTATCGAACCCATATAAATGTGTTGTATTTAGCCTGA
Source organism: Paragonimus skrjabini miyazakii (assembly GCA_014338405.1). Lineage (NCBI taxonomy): Eukaryota > Metazoa > Platyhelminthes > Trematoda > Plagiorchiida > Troglotrematidae > Paragonimus > Paragonimus skrjabini miyazakii. The sequence goes on from JTDE01000631.1 coordinate 61,431, forward strand.
TGATGAAACACCGAAAACGAGCTTGTTTGCTACGCGTTTCTTCTCATGACTAAACCGGGCATATTCACAGTATACGTGTTAACATCGGCAAATCTTTTAATCTCCTATGTACTAAAGATTGCATATTATGATCAGTCGCACGCTTACTTCTAGCTTTTCTGTTGACCTGGGTGTTTGTTTTTACTGTATTGTCACGACACACAGTTTAGGATGAAACTCGGTCCGGATTAGTCAATCTGCCAGGATCGGAAATGAGAACTGTGCAACTCTCACCCTTGTCTCCTTTCAATTTCACGCCTGCTTATCAATATCAGTAAAATAATTAGCTCATGTTGAACAGAAATCATCTTTATCTACTTTCACGCTGATCTCTAAGTCTTTAAAGGAAGTTTGTGAAAATATTGGATGTAAATATTTGTAAAGTAAATCTCGGTTTATCTACAATTGCTGACAGTATGATAAGCATTAAACTAACCTATATGTTCAAGCTGACCACATAGCTTATTGAGTGAGCCAAAATCCGTTTGCATTATTGGAATGCGAATGCCTTAGAATCTCTACACGTGTGCTCATTCACTTGACTTCTTGACGAAATTTTCGGAATCTCATACAGTGTCGACTGGGGGATGATGAAGGGATGAACAACACGGTGTTCACGGGAGTTTGCTGTACTGCTTAGTTATGGAGAGGCAGTTGATAGCACTAACGCACACACACACATAAACACTAAATTGCTTTGTACAATTTTGCATAAGTACATATACACAGAAGTGTGGCAAATCTGACCGTAGTCCAGTGTATTCTGCATCCATACCAGCTGTGAACAGTAAGGTGCAAACCGATGTGTGTATATTTTTTCTGGTAAAGGGTGGGTTTGAAAATGACGCTACATTTCGTTGCTACTTTGTTTATGGAGGCATTAACAGTCAAATGAAAGGCAAATTTAAATTGTTGATATGTGCATAATCTGATGAGTAACTAAAAATATGTTCATTGATAACCTGTCTACGAGTTCACTTACTTGAACTGTTCATTGCTCAAAGCTGCTCGCAACACTCGCATGCATACAGACTTTTCTACTTTTTACTGGTTGAAATCAAAATGAGTAGATGGATAAGTAGATGAATATTCCACATAAACAAAAAGGAAACAAAGTGATGGTAACACACCATCAATCTACGCATTGGACAACGGTACTCGCTCCCAATATAACACCATGTTTTCTCTACCGTATGCATACTTTTTGATATCTATTGGGCATAACAGAAAACAGTCGTAGGCAACCTTGAAATGTTTTAACTTCTGTAGTATATTTAATTAAGTCAACTGGATGTTCATAAACTGATATCAAACATGGCTGAAATTGTCATACGATCTCTTTCCTGACCAAACTTTGCATTACCGCCCATTCCGATAATGTTCGACAAAACCTGAAAAACAGCAGATACGAGTGATTGAACGTTGAAAAGCTTGTGGACTCTTTATAACTGATGAACAGTGAAATCAGACTAGCTCGTGACATTAGCGGAGAAGGACATCACAACGGACATATTAAATATCTTAAAGAAGGTTTGTCGTAACTAATCGGTAGTATATTTCCCATAAAGGTGTGATTTACATGACATCAAACCGATATTAAGCTTCACCAGTAACGATACATACGTCGCAAGATGTTGACATTTCGTTTAGTCTCTCGTGAGAGCTCTGTTTCATAGAGCCCGGGAGATATGCACCGATGACTGCTTGGAAGCAGAGGAGGAGAGATTAAAGAAAGTGTTGCTCGCGAACGGCTATCCTAAGAAGTTCATCGATGTTCACGGCCAGAAAAGACTGATCAAGACTGCCGTGAGTACGATCCCTAAGAAACAGGTCTTTTTGAACCTTACTTTCAAAGGCGATCATATCACAACTGATGTAAGTCAAAAACTACAATCTGCTCTAACACGTACGTACCCGGCGGCTGAATTACGGTTGCTACTCACAACAAGGAGTGTCACTCAGCTTATTCACAATCGTGTCTTACCGAGATGTTCTGTCTCGCATGTAATCTATCAGTTCACTTACAGTTGCGGTGACGTCTATATCGGCAGAACAGATCGGTGCCTACGACAAAAAAGTGGCTGGTGTACGCCACGATGCAACAAGTAATGGCAACAGAGCGAGTGACATGAAATCTGACCTCATCCATAGTGAAGCACATCATGGAAACAGGTCACGTTGTTGATCCTGCCAATTCGTTTCATGTGTTGTTGAGTCATCGGAATCCGAAGTTGCTTGCCTTCTCCGAAGCTATGTTAATCAATACTCGCCATCCGGTCCTGTGTATGCATAAACTGCAGACTCACGCAGTTTGTCTGCCGTGGAAATGATAACAGTCCTTGTTTTGTGTAAACCCAATCGTTGATTGTTCCTATTGTTGTTGCTATCCGCATATCCTATACATTCCAACGTTTTACGTTCGTGACTGAAGAGAGTAAACGAAATGTTAACATCTCGTGACGTATGTCTTCTATCGTTACTGGTGAACTGGATCAAGGGAACGCAGTGTTTTAAATTTAAGATATTCAGCTTGTTTGCTTCTATTAAATGAGCGATTGCTGATTTCCAGTTATGTGCTACTTCTGTGTTTGACATTGAACACGAAAAGGATGTGATTATGGAGATTTTTTAAATTCCTATGTTGTTTATTTTCAGGAATATGGGCCATAACAACTTTACAAGGGTTGGATTCATGAACAGCAATGTGGATTGAAATACCCTGTATAGATGTTTATAAGATTTACTTAGTTACAAGACTGCTGACAACAGTTTCACATAGTAAATAATATGCTGAAAACGGTCATTTGCTTGACAACTGAAGGGTACACAAAAAAATCAACTTAAGTAAATCACAGACTATCAGTTTACTCACTACTTATTTCCGTTTCTTGCCAGGTCTGACAGTGCCACCAACAAAAAATATTCACTGTCTATTAGCCCTCAACTGGAAACTTCAGTGTAACTGCATTCAAACCTGAATATAAGCTAGTAACAGTAAACAGACTATTCTAATACACTAATGTAACATATTGCAGCTTGACATGAAGTGCGTCCAGGCCAACCAGTCCCGTAAACTGAAACGATGATATCAGCTTATTGATTGGGTCTACTTTTCTTACGGACTCATCAGTTAAACTTGTCATTATTAACACGATGCTCCTAAAGAGTCGTTGTTGTTAATTTCTTTAGCCGGCTAAGGAAATTAACCCACATATCTTCCTGCAACCCAGGTGACTGTCACCCCGTGGTCTAATGGATAGGTGCTTGAACGACAACCTGCCGCTTGTTCACCAGTCGTGGGTTCGATTCTCTGGTGTGCATGGTGATGATGAAACCTAACTAGGTTTAAAAAGCTGTCCACCATTTGGCTGGTGATCAATGGGACCGACCGTTTGAAAGTAGTTGCAGTGTTGGGGCTTAGTAGAATCAAAGGCAAGCATGCTGTATTCATAGTACCTATTCATAAATTCAAGCATAATTCAAAATTAATTGCCTCGCCCGCTGTTACGCTTAGATCTTACTGATCGAAGTAATGTAATAGATGGTTATTGCCAGTGTATTGCTTTGCGTAGCGAAAATGTGTACACAACAACGCACTGTATTTTTCCACTGAAAAGTATTACGCTCCGTTTCTCTGTTGATGTGATCATTGACTATGCCACAAACTTCGAGAATGTTTAAAACTGAAATAGAAAAATAATCTCACTAAAATCCGCAAACTGGAAGTTAACTACACGCGCCTGACCGTTATATTCAAGGAGAAGAAAAGGTAGCGCAGTGGGAAAGATGTTGTCTCTGTGGAATTTCTGAAAATTCCCGTCCAAAGCTAAGACCTCGGAAAAAACATAAAACACTAGCAGATCAACCTAATTAAAGAGAAGACCTCTAATTTTCCACCGATAAGTACGGAATAGTGCATTCTCAGTAGAAAAGCCATATCAAAAGAAATCATCCTTACCGGATGGACTCAAGCTGATGAGGTCGTGACATGATATCAAACGAAATGAAAACATAGACAAATGATTGATTACCAATCTTGCAAGACACAGCTTTTCACCACAGAGCAAAGTCGACTGTTATGAATTTCGATCTAGGCAAAGTAGCCATCATATTCAAAGAATATACAGCAAATAGGGTAGTGCAACCGAAGTTATCTCAATGGAATCCCGGAAAATTTCCACCCGCAACAAACTCGTCGGATACAAAACACAAAATACCAACAGATCAAACGTGATCAACATAATTAAAGAGAACATAACGCAAACAATCTCTCACTGTACGGTCGACACATCAAACAACTGTCCTCCTTTCAAATGTAAACAGTATATACATAGGCTACTAGGCTGAACAAATGTCACCAACCGTATTCGCAGCCATCGTATTTCATTTATGTGTTTATTAAGCTTGATATTGCATGAGCAACTCATCAGTTTGCACCAATTACCTGAAATGAGACATTTGAACCCAGGATACTCTTTGAGAAACCAATGAGAACGGACATGTCATCGGTAGGAAAACAGCGAAGAAATTAGACTGCGACGAACACAGAACCATCCGTTTGTTTGAGTGTATCATACAAGGTAAGTTAGCTGAGACCAGAAAAACGCATTCGTACTAATAAACGTTCCGCTCTTGACTGCCATTACTCACTCCATCAATGTGCCCATGTAATTTACTCCGTCCTACTGAGTTCTCAGCACTGATATCATTTCTGTCAACAGTCGTACTTGAAACATTCTTGTTGTCTGATGACTCCACCTTTTGTAGACATGTAGGATAGATGTTATTCCGTTGAGATCACAATGGTACTCCGTTGATAATCCGACCATGCAACCACCACAGACAGTCACTTCTATCTTAAAAATATACCAGTGCAATTATGCCTCCGTAAAACTGCATTACATCTTTGCACACAATGGTTTAGTCAAATCGTGAATTTCGAAAATTTAAATAGTCTGAAGTTGTCCTGGCAAAAGTCACGTATGTAAATACTTGGTTCACGATAAAATTCTTGTTGAATAATCGTAAACGATATTCGGCTTTCGTTCGAGTCAATTGTACAGAAACCTGATGCACTCTAAGCTCGATGCGATTCGACACTGGTGTGTATAGATGTTATAGCAACAGAATTGGGAATGATTACGCACGTATCCCATGTCCTAGTGAATAGGGTTCCAATAAGGCATTGTGTGAATGACGTTGACGCGAAACAAATACATTGTTCCGTTTGACTTTATATTCTGTTCTTGTAATGGATCAGATTTTAGTAATTGACAATTCCACACCTAACATTGAATGTATGCTATTTTCATTAAGTTATTTAGTTGATAAATTGTTTGGGTGAATACCACTGAAGCGTGCATTGAATTAATCGGTGCTCCGTTGTGAACCACACACGGTTGGCGGCATCCGAAATGGATTAGCCTGTCATAGTGACCGAAGCCAAATGACGCCTGCACTTTAAACCATCACCCCAAGTGGCTTGCGCTGCACCACTTGCGGTTCCACTCATACACCACGTATCAGGTGTAAACCCGAAGGAATAAGACCAGTAG
>JTDE01000631.1:70473-97024 GCA_014338405.1 Paragonimus skrjabini miyazakii
CTGATGCCGTGCGGTTCGCCTATCATCAAAACGTTGATACGATCAGCAACTGCAAAACAGACACCATGCTCCCGAGCACCGTCTATCGGGTAACCTACCCAGTAGAAGGTGTACCCGGCACCTGGTTTCGTAACTTACTTTGATCCACAAGCCTTGTCTCGCTCAAGGCCGCTACGTCGATTCCATAGCGACGCCTTCCATCGCGATCAGTGCGCCGTTCTGGCCGTCATTTGGAGCTGCATCGATCCAGCAACGTGCGCACATTCCATGCTCCAACACTGAGCGTCTTGCGTCCCCAGGCCTGTTTCAGGTTGATCTTCGGGTAACTGAAACTTGAGTGAGCAGTGTCTGCTCGGGGATTGATATTAGGGGGACAGTATGAGAGTGAGTGATTGGCAGTAGCATATTTTTGCCTATCAACCCTGTCATGTGCAGCAGATAGGGCGACCCGGTTCATTCTGCACGACGGCCGATGCAGTATGGTATTTGGTTTTTGTCGTACAGTCATGGTTTTTATGGGCTTAGGATACTGCCAGGACGCCCAGACCTAGACAGCGGAGCGATTAGGGTCCTCAACCGAAGCCTTTGGCTCAAAAGCCTGTACCGCAAGGCAGCAGGTGACACACACGCAGCAGCATCAACCATCCTGGACAGGCTCGACAGTCACAACCCAAGACATCCGGTACATTAACATAGAGATAATACTGCACAGCCAAACCAACCACACATACACAGAATTAGATCAGGCAAAAAAGAAAATACCGAACCAAACCAAAACACAACACTCTGACACCATTCACAACGAATACCTCACAACGGACGCATCTGCTTTTTGTCTGGCTGCTCCCCTTTGGCCAATCTGACATGTTTGAACCTGCAAAGACCGAGGTCGCCGTCAGCGCAGCCCTCCGGATCAAAACAGCACACAAGCCTGACTACCACGCCAAGGTAGCAGAATGAATGATCACACACACACATAAGGTGTTTATCCACTCCATACGTATACAAAGCGTTTTGGATTGAATAACCGTTGGAAAATGTTTTCTGTATGCTTCTTCTCATCCTTAATTGGTTGATGAGGTTTGCTGTCACATAAAACCAGGAAATTGATGTTACACAATGACAAAGTCAGTCGAGTCAACCGAAGTTTGCAACCAAAGTGACTTAGCTGCGCTGCACAATTATGAATAGAAGATGACAATTCAATCCGCAGAATTCTTCCAGAAAATTGCCGTTCTTAAAAAATATCTCACTAATTATTCTTTTAACTCAGTAGCTCTTGCGGTATAAAGGGATAAAATGTGTATTTTTAGAAGTGTGAGCAGTCGTGTTACGCGGCGACCCGAGCAATCTGAAGAATCAGTGGGACAGGATGGGCACTTCACCAATATCCTCGGTTTCTTGAACTTGGCAATATCCTCAGACACAAACCAGTCTAACCGATCGTCCAGATCTAAGGAACTGATTAGGTCGAACATGTGATCGTTGGATTGACGAACTTACTTTCGAGGTACCGGAACTTGACATTAGCTCCATGAGCGAATATGTTCAAACGCTCAACAAGCCTGTTTTACCTTGTACAATGACAATTGTTGATTATATGCCACCGTAGCATGAACGCCTGGGTTGCGTGTCTCGGGGTGAAGGCTCGAATCGTGGTCATCGGTAAAGTTGTCACCTATTGTGCTTTGTCTGTCTAAATAACAACGGACATCACCCGCAAAATAGCAACCACAAGCAGAAAAAAAGTGTGGAAAGTTACAGAAAGCCAAATTACAAAAAAAACATGTGGTGGCAGAATACAGCGTGTGCACCCTGATTAAAAAGTTTCTGTGAGTTCATTCTGTTGGACAGATATACGGTCACTGGCTGCAGCACTTCATTAGAACATGTTTGCTCGGAAATCAAGATCCTTAGGCTCTTACTGGCTCGGCGACTATGCTGACCGACATTCAGTAAACCGTACATTCCAAACCTGACTAAATCAACACGATGATGCAACGTGCGTGAGGTGTACTACTTGTATTTATGCGCGTCCAGTTTGAAGGCATTTACTCAACTATGAAAATGTATAGACTCTTTAGATCCAGCACGGTAGGTTTGTGCATTCTCAAGATTCCTATCCAGACAGGGTCGATCGATTTATCTTTCTACGATTAGCATCTTCGAGCATTGTGACCTGCCAAATACAGTTCACGTGTTCAGTATTGGTAATTTTATACGGGATGCATTAAGCCTTATTGTGGCGCCCAGCGGAATGGAAATAACAGTTGACGACGACATGTCAGTGCGAGAGATTCAACCACCAACATGTAGTGAGAGTAAGCATCGAAAAGTTCAGACCAAAATAACATTAGTCCACCGCGTTACATACCTATATTTTTAGTTGTGCTCATATGGTATAATACAAAAAGGTTAGTATACCTACAGTTGTATGCTAGTGCATCATACTCATGCTTACCGACTGCTGACTGGGTACCCTCTGACTGGTATATTACTCCGAGGTATTCACGTCTGTCGACGATGTTAAACTCGTATTTCATAAGCAGGTCATTTACCAAATTAACCCACGCTGACTGTATCTATCGGAGGAACTAGTAACTACCACCCAAGCACGTCTCTGCAGTACAGCTATTTTTTAATTATCGAAGGTTTGATCCAATCTTGTAAAATATCAGTCTGCATATTGTTCTACATTTATCATTTTAAGATAACATGAAATCAAAATGGCCGCTATCCAGTAAGGTACATTAAAATTTTGCGGTTCGAACTTTCTAAAACGTCGTGCATTTGCGGCAACCAATTGCACTGGTAAGTGACCGGAACCGCAGACAATGTTTAGACCTGAGCCGTTAAGTTAGAACGGTCATATAGCCACTTTTTAGACAGATATACCGTCTCTTCTCTCACTATTGAAGCCCAAGACTTCATTGATTTTTTCAAGGAGGGGTTGTGGCTGACGTCGCTTTCGACTTTCGTCCAAATACGCAGAACAGTTTACATTCAAGATTGTGTTTCTGTAGTCGTCCACATCTTAAAAAATAGTTCAACCATCGGACCAACTGGTCGGTCAACTGTAATTTAACAGATTCCGTCAATTGTGTCTGTTCGATCACGTTAGGCGGTAAGTCCAGAGTACGAGTCAGATTACGCTGACAACTATCTATACACACTGCAGATATATTTGACTCCCCCACTAACTTTCGCGCCGCCACCTGTTGGGCGGTTACTGCTAGAGGGTGCGTTCTCAACAGGGGTGCACACGGGAGTTACGCGCTTTTTGCAGCACACTGCTCAGTAGTTCAGTTGTAATCATTGCCTGCAATTTGCACTGCAAGATAATCTGTATGTATGACCAAAGCTCGCGTAAGCAACTCAGGCTACTGAGTAAAATGTTGACAAAAGTCAGACAACGTGCAGAAACGGTGAGCTTTTCTTCACCAGTCTGCACTCAGTGGCAACTCGGTCATCAACTAGAAAACAATACGACTGAGATGACAAATGTAGGTGTTAGAAAGTTTGCGGTCTTGTAACTATTTGCTGTCTGTCCAGATGTGAGGGGACAATAAACTCAACAGATGCACTGTGTACAAGATGCCTTCGGGCTTTCTGCTGGTTACTTAGTACTGTGTACAATTACACATCGTTCTTAATAATCTGGCCGACTGCTTTTCTCACAAGCACTGTACGAGTACATGGTTTTGTGGTGCACTCGTATGCTCCAAGTGCAAACTGACTAGAAGAACCGCCAGTTTATGGATATCTGTGAAATTCGGTTGTTCCACCGTCTAATGCCTAAAAATTGGTTCCGTCAGATAAACGGCATTTCCGAATCGTATGGTATACCAGATCGAGGCAAAAGTAGGAGAACCGGTTCGCCTGCAAAACCAATGGGTAGATTCAAGACTTGTGTTATGAACGCTGAAAAGTTGTGTTGGACATAATAACGCTGTAAAACTTTAGTAATAGGTAGATTGAGAATAACACAACTTTACGATCAAGTTGCACTATTCAAAGTTTTAACCACCTCAGGTGGCTTTCCTCAGGACATTTTTGATGGAAATCATATTCCCAAAGGAACAAGAGCCTTACAACAACAGTCAACTGTCTCAAACTCAACCGATTCTCTTGATGTCATCAGGAAAAATCAGTCGATTCACGGCATTGCGACCGATAAAGACAACGTGACAGTGATTCTTACTCAAGTAGATTGTCAACAGACTGTTCGATCACTCAACTGCAGAACCGTATAAAGAGATGAATCAGCAGAAAGCCAACACAATTCTTAATAAGGTTATAGCACAGAGCAGCAAATTTCTTGGAGGTAGAAAACAGAACTTGAGGAGTCCACCTGGTTCATTCTCGATTACAAGAGCAACCGTCCTTCACGATTCTATGGCTTTCCGAAAGTGCATGAAACTGGAACAACCATAGGACCTATTGTTGACTACACCACCAATCCAACTTACAAGCTGGCGAAGTTCATCAGCCATATAGTCAGACCGTTGCAGAACAAGTTAGTAAGCAACGTTAAAGATCCTTCTGCTTTCGTTAACAAGTTCGAACTCGTGACATTATGTTATGGTGAAAATTAATTCAAAAAGCGTTCACTAAACTTTCTAGACTGCTTGGTCAAACTTGATAAGCAGCAGAGACTTCAAGTTTCTGTGTACAGCAAACTAACTCATTCAGGTCTTTATTCAAAATTTCAACTAGACGAATTCAATCGAATGGAAGAGGACAGTCATTCGGTCACCCCTCAACACAGCTGAGAAGACCTGCATCATTAAACTTTCAACACAACAGAGACGTCTCACCCTAAAGAAATGAGTATCCAAACGTTCTTTTTATGGAAAACACAGTTAAGCGCATGTCGACTAAAGAGGAAACCAGAGATGTCAGAAATTTCCAGTCTACTGTGCGAATACAGTCTCATAAACAAACATCCAAGACCGCCTACTCAATTCCCTCTGCGTACGCCAGCCGTATTTCCGCCAGATAATAAGTTCGAACGACTGATGTTACATCCTACGGATTCATCCTCTATGGATAACCAGATAGACTACGTTTACAAAATCAAATACGATGATTGTAATGCCAGGACAGACAACTGACAGACAACTGAAAGTTTGTGCTGCTGGACACAAAAGGCACACGCGGTTCGTTCTGAAAAATAAGCAGAAAGATTCAGCCATCGCACTACATGCATTGTGAGAGAATCATAATGTATCTTATGATCAAGCCCAAGTGATTCACAAGGGTCTGCTTTCTCATGTACGACAATGTTGTGCTGAATCTCTTTTTTATTCAGTTTCATCCAACATACACGTATTAACCGCAATGATAACAAACCTTTGTCTGTAATGTGGCGTGGATAGATAAATAAAATCAGACATAAATGCCTCTTGTTTACATTAATCTCATCCTCACTTAATGGGCGTAGAATTCTGTCAGTCAGTTCAGACGCAACATAGGTTGATCTGATCATGACAAACCTTTCGTTAATGTGATTTAGATTACAACATTACTGTAAGAGGCCACTTGAAGTGGTTGAAACATTGAGTACCACAATTTGTTCATAACATTGTGTTCTCGTCAATCGTTACGAAACGTTCTGTTGGCATTTGCTGCACACTCAACTAGCTACGCATTACCAAACTAGAAGACATAAACCAATTTCTCTCACTGTGGCCCTTACGTAGAAGTGAACCACAAGTAGGGAAGACATCGTGCATTCATTGTCTACGAGAAAAATGTGGGTACGCAGCCGGAACAGAACCAGCCGAAAATATCCCAATAAATCAACTAAGGGAAATGTATCCACTGAAGAAGAAATATGAGGCTCGAGAAAACCTCTTGCTGGAAATGACTAGCGGAATTAGATCAATTCTCAATAAAGTATAGACATCTTAAGAGAGATCTAATTCTTGTCTACAGACTACTTCATACCGTCCACTGGTACATTCCCTTCCATAAAATAAAGGTGAACGATCAAGAGGTTACTCAATGGAATTGAGTAATGGAACGGGCAGGTTACCCTGCAGACAGAACTGATCACAGTTAAGATCTGTCCACAATGGAATGCACTGCTCAACTCTGAGATCACGGTCGCATCGGTTAAAGGTTTTAAACTATCACTGGATCACTACATATGTGAGAGACAACCGGCAGTACAAATTTCCTAACCGATTTACTAGCTCATTAGCACAGGTCATTAACTGTGAACGTCTGGCTGAATGTTCTTGCATGTTTCAGCGTTCGTTGCAGAAACGATTGTAGCCAGCGGCTTCAATGAACTTGCTATTCATTCATTTCTGTTCGCTGTCATTGCATCATATAATCTTTCGACGACCAGTACAGAGATAGGGATGCACAAGTAAAGATCTTTCTCCTTCATGTAACAACCTATGAAACTAACACGTGGATTTCCAATAGATAACACCGTAAAGTTAGTCTATATCTTGAAATGAAAAAGGAATAGGTGTCAGTCGCTTTTACGTCCTAGTAGTGTATGATGAGAAAATTAGCAGTTAGTAGTGCGGAGGCTGGTCGCGGCATAGCAAAACCCTGGTGTACCTGGGAGTATTTTGTTGTGACCAGCCCACGACCTGATATGATCGTTTTACCGTTCGATCGTTACGATCTATGCAATTTAGTTTTTAATCAGATCTTTGGTGTTGCCACCCAAACGTATAGTACTCATACGCATATTACCAACAATTCAGTTTTTCAAGACCGTTTGGTTGTAGTTATTTTAAACTTCATTTATGTACAAGATTCATACTTTTATGGTTGTCTAACATCCGGTATGTCTCCAATATTGTTGAAGAGTGGAATGCAGTTACACTCGGGCCACCAGCATAGAATCAGGTGAGCCAGGTTAGTGCGCTCAGTATCAAGCGTAGAAAATAAGTCGGTCACGTTCTATTTCCGGATTCATATCTCAATGCTGTCAAAACAGGGTTACCTCTTGAGTTTATTTGATTCTTTTGTTTCCCAAAAATAATTTTAGGCGTTTCTCCATTGTTGTTTGTTGACTGTTACTCACAAAACTTGTCCTCTATGTGGAAAGTCTTACTATTGTTTTTCCTGACTGATAGAGTAAAAATAAGAACGATTTGTGGTAGATACACGCTTGTAATGTTGCTGCCTCAAGCAATGACTGACGCAGCGTAATACTGCATTGTCTACGTAGTAGGATGAATTATCTGACTATATTAATGTTAACCATTGATAGGAATAGATTCGATTATCGAATAAACCGTATTATTTGCTGTGTGCTTTACACCGTTGCCAACCTAGCACCTTCGCGATGATTGTAATGTATTGGTCATGTTTTATTTCTTTGAAGGCTGAAAATTATAAGAGGGTGTGTTTCAAGTGACGTAAAATGAGCCAGCTTATATTGTCAATTTGCAACACAGGATTACTCAGAGAGAATACGGCGTCATTTGTGAGGCACTTAGGCGTGCGACACTTTTGAAGACCATCTCCATCGTTTTCCCGCTTTTTCGATGATGTCTCAGAGCAGTTCACATCCTGTCATCCTTCTCGACTTAGGGGCGCTGTCTGCATGGTTATCAATAAAAGCCCGATCAATCAGTGTTCGGCCTCATCTTTTTCGTCCTAGTTACACACAAGTCTAGCAATCTGCTCATACCATCGATGAGCAACGTGTACTTTGGGGGCGCTCAGTGAAAAATAATTCCTTGGGTTACACGGGCTAGGTTCGAAGTCATAACCTGTTCTGGGGTTGGTAAACCATAGACGGATGTTGGGAACCGGAATAGCTATCCATTAGTAACTCGCTCAGTTGAACATTGACCAACACAGCTACTCTGATTTAGTGAACGCTTTTGTTCACAGTCACGTTTCTGCAGTGTGTCAGCTTCTACGTCAAACTAATCGTTGGTGCCAACAGGACTCCGAACACAATACATGGCTACTGGCGCACACGATTAACTGAGGTTCGCACTTTCTCCGTCGATTGTTTTTGTGTAAAACAACAGACACTGATCCTGTTTGTTCTGACAGCCATGACATAACAGCAGTAACACTGGTTTACCACATGTAATAAAATGGTAAATCTGGAAACATTTTCAAACTGGTGATATTCGGGTCAGTATCAAGGACTCACGCTCACCAAACAGACTAAAACCAAACCTCTTATTTAATTTAAATTACCCATTATGAAAATACAAAGAGTGTTATCGTGGTAATATCTGAGACAGAGTTAGATAATAATTCTTCTTTATGTTAGAAAAAACAATGAGGTTATTTGAGGAGGACTTACTTGATTCAGGAAAGCGGTAAACGCCACGCACTGCCAGTCACTGTCAACAAACATGAAAACCGGTATTACGTATGAATTTTATTTGTTTGATGGATGTAAGCCGCAACGCTTATCGAAATCATCGGATGCCATACGTAGTTGATTTGAACTGTGAATGTCCGGTACATACTGTCACTGTTAATACCCAAACCTCCATTAATGAAACAGTGATAACAACTGAACAGTAGGTTTTCTAGTCTTCAAAGTGGTTGGTTAATTTACACACAGTCTGTTCATGATCAGAACAAATGACTGATAATGCTTAGTGAGAACTGTGATTTGCTTCAAAGGCTGACGATGGTTATTCCCGAACCGATACTGTATTCTAACCGGCTTCACCATAGTGTGCTTGTACTCACTAGGATTACAATAGTCCCCCAGTAGCAGAAGTGTTTAGTCTGTAGGATGTTACTTCATTTCAATCCAATGGATATGAGATATGAGAACAACACTGCGAGGGGAAATACGTTACTCGGTCCGCTCTGCGGGGTTGTCCCTAACGCCATAGAACATCCAGGAAGAAATATAAAACCCAAAAGTTCTTGTATGCAGCTTGCTGTGCCGGTTCGTCTTTGCTCAGAGAGCAAAACTATTGCCGAATAAAAGTGTAATCTTGTAATTACTGCACGATTTAGATCAGTTGTTAACTTCTCAAAGTGATGTGAAAAATTTAGGAGATAGTCTTGCGGTCAGGATATAAGCAAGCTTTGATTGGTCTAATAAATTTGCTGTGCTGTTTGTTCCGGGAGGATTGAGCCCATTCCTTGCACAAAAACAGGAGGTTCTCCTATACACTGGAGGTAGCTAGTGCAAAAATTGTCTGGTCCTTCGTAAAAGTGTCTCTTGGAAGGGGATTTCTTCTTAGAGGAGCTGGGAAGACCAAAATTGTTGCTAACAGACAACATTTTGGTTTATCTTTCGTACCGCCAGTCCCGTAAGTAACATATGAGACGAGATGCAACGTTGTCATTGAATATTTTGACATTGTTTAAACAAATCACTTAGAACACGGAGAGTGGTGTTGACTCACCAGTTCCAAATTCACGATAACACGAATCGATTTTCATTTCAAACAGAGAAAGCCCACGATGTATCACGGAGGCATTCACATAGGGAAGTGTCACTTGAAGTCTGTCAACTTCTTTCGAGATATCTCATCCATCGGCTTGTTTTGCAGAGGTTTCAGCTTTTGCAACTCATAACACAGCGGCCAGCAATCATTGGCAGGGTAAGATTAACAGACTGCTCTGTTGATCGTTTTGCACAACCGTGGCCATGGGCACCCCACATGTTTATTACAAGCGCTGTTACTGGGACATTGCTCTTGTGAGTTATGCATTCGGCGCACAACAACTCGTTGAATTGTCCAAATGGTATCTTTTTCATCCTATCCTGGTCAGTAGAAAATAAACAAAGCGGGCTATAGAAAGTGATTATGGAGAATGATTCTGATTATTAATTCAACGACTCCTGTTGATCTAAGAAGTACAGTGTTGCAATCAATCCTGGTACACGCATACAGTACTCATTGATAGAATTCCGGGATCAGATGAATGATTAAAGGCTAAGTCGAACTTATAAAATGATACCCTTGTTTTCATTTGGTTTATTTTATGGTGTCTAAATTATGCTGTTTCCTGATGTACGACCAACGACAAGTGATTGTTTCCGATCAGTTTAGTTCCGTGAATGACAGTAATGACGTAAATACCAACCCAGTTAATCTCCTCAAAGTTACTGACATGAATCTGTTTAGCGCGACGCTATGTATTGAAGAAATATCAGCTGTTGATACAATGAAAACGGAAGTATATAAAGTAATTCTCCAATCGACCTCTAGATACGTCGGCACTGCCGGTTGCCATTATGCGTCACCTCTTTGTTAACAAGAACTACCTACAGCTGGAGGACTTCACAAATGAGTTCAGTTCTCATAAGTATCCCTTCAAACCAAGCCAAGTGGCATGTACTTCTGTAAAGTTGAAATAGTTACAGAATTAAAGGTACTACCACGCCCGCTCCATCGTATCAACACAAGACAGAGATCATGTGTTTATGCCTACTGAATTGTCTTAAGTGCTAATCCCAGCGTCAAAGGTCACTGAATTGTGGAATCCAACCGAGTTCAGAAAAAATCCACCTAGTGATTAGTTCATTAGCAGAACTTAAATGTTACGTTTCGGCAACGTCGTGATGTTTTACGGGATAATTAAATTTAGTGTAACTAATAAGGTTATTCAGCTGTCTTTCTCAATTTAAACTTACACGAAAACTATATCTTCAATAGAAAAAATTGGGCCTTTAAATTACTGTATCAGGATATAAAGAAGAGCTGGATTCCAATACTTTAACACTTCGTTCATTCCAGCTAATCACAAAGCATATGACATACATCGGGTAAAGAGGAAAAAACAATGACTATACACAATAACAACTAAACCGAGTAGTGAGTAGTCAGAACATTGACAGTCTGATAGATTGCAATAAATTGATATGGTGCATAAAAGAGTCTGCTCATCATAAATTTGCCCGTCTGTTAGTGGATAATTTTGACTTTATCTCTATACTGCTTGAAAAGCCAGACTTATTGAACTTATGGGAAGTACAACAATAATGTTTTAGGTAGATACTGATTCTTCCTTTTACGAATACTTCCCTCGGTGTTAGAGTTAAAATTTTGTGTACAACCATATTCAATGAGAAACGTGATGTAGGTGCTCCATTAGAGCATCTTAAAGTCGGTATTTTATTAAACACATAATTTAAGGAACACTTCATTAGAAGTACCTGAGAAGCTGATTTAATAAATATTATTTTACGTCCATATATACATACATATATACATTTTTCATTACACTGGTCAGTTTAGTTGGTATTTTGACAGACACAACACACTAGCCTATCCTCCTCTTCTCATACACAGGAATCGAACGAATCAACATATTAGAATACACTCCGAACTAAACTCACGGATAGTATGTCCCAGAGGTCTGTTCGTCGCAACCCAACATAAGCTGTCAGTGTATTCGGTTTTTTAATTAAATTCGATTGTTTACAAAGGTAGCCGACTAAAAATGTCCCCGTTTTACGAAACCAAGTGTATTTGCAATCAGAATAACAAGAGGCATTGAGGGCGATTTTGATCACAAACGGCTACTCTGAGGAACGAATTGAGGCTCTCAACATAGCGAACTGAAGCACTGAATCAGTTCGAACGGCTGAAATGAAAGGGTGCACTAAATATCTAAGTTAAAATCTGCTCTAGCTCGGACGTATATGGTTGAGCAGTTGTAGTTGGATCAGACCACTAAAAGAATAATTTTCTACATTTATGGACTGCTCATATCGTTATTCGAAGTTATAATCAGATACACAGAAGGATTCCATATATTCACATCCAATTGTGTTTTTCTTCAAAAAATCAATTACCTGGACACAATTATAGTAACTCATGGACCCACTGCCAAGGAACTCGTTGAATTATTGAGTATTCGGCAGTAGGAATATCCGCGTGTTTCATTTGCACTTCCACGAGTCCGACAGCCTGCCGACTTATTTCATCCAATCATCATTACTTATAAATATTAGTTATAAATTACTTGTACATAACGCTCAATGTGTGATTGTTTAGGTAATCGAAACTTCACCCCTCGGTGGTTAGACGACAATCTACCAAGTTACCTAGACGGTTATGTAATCGAAGGAATCCGGTTCGAACCAGTAAGTATTAGAATTTACAAACATCATTTAATTCTCAGACCACAAAAAACTGAAACAAAACAAAACTGGTAAACCGAAGGCCATTGTTTACAAATGAATGAGACTCAGTTCTATTACCTTCCCAATTACTCATTCCAGTCACTGACATTGCATGATCATCTATTCACGTGGTCTGCCACTGCTCTCCAACCAGTTCACTATGTTGTATAATCAAATGATACTCTGATGTAACTGGTTGTTGGGTGTACACGAGCAATTCCGTTGTTAACATTTCATCACACCGACCAATCATGTGACCGAAAAGTTGTGTGTTGTTATTTTCTGAAGATTTTCCGACTGTCTGGATTTGATCAACGGGTTATAGTTGTTGCCAGACTACGACTATCGTGACAGATTATATTATCGGATAATTGCTGTCGGATGCGTTGATCCGCATGCCCACATTGTTAATCTCATTGGGTTTTAAGCCTAAAATGTCACACTTTACTCAGTTCAGTCTAATCGCTAATCTCAAACCGATTTTCACAACTGTTGATTCACAGGAAATCAGACCCTCGCTTCGCAAGCCTCCGTCGTCCGATTTCTTCATTCGTAGTACAAAGTCGACAAATGTAATGAAACATTAAGGGATATTCAGTTTCCTTTCTCAGGTTTACGATTAATCACAGTTCAGCTCATGACAAAGTTATTCCGCTTATAATAGGGGGAGTTTGAACTATAATGTGTTCTAATTGGTAACCTTTTTATCCAGCATGACTTCGTACACACTCCTACTATAACTTTACTTAAGTCAATTCAGCTGAATGAAACGATGGACGTCAAAGCAAATCATAGCGCAGTAGGCCAACGAGTGAATCACGAACGTCCATGGCTTACAACAAAAGCATCCACCACTCACTTGTTTAGAAAGTAAGTGACATGATTGGTTTCAGATGCAAACTGATAGTTTTGGTAGCATAGAAGCCGAGTTAGTTGGATAGCTTAAAATAATATCGTTTAACTAAGTTACCTATTGCCGGAAGTGAGTAGGTTTTAATTAACGAGAGTTAGGCTCAGATAATTGTGCTATGGTTTTCGTGTCAAATTGCGATCTTGTTGAGTTCCATCCGTGATCGGGATACTACTAGTGGTATTTGCATTCATTCTTGTCTTTCTCTTTCAGAAGAGTAGTAACACGAAGTTTGTCGTGAAAGGCATTGTTTTTATCGAGGTGATAAAACGTAGGGCTAAAAAACGGGTTATGATAATCGGTGAGCTGCCAACCTAGGGCTGCTCATTACACGCTACTGGTATATTAGAGGAAACCTCATTCTAATATGTAAGAGCCTACATCGACAGGAATATTCTGTAGGGAAACTGCTTGAGTCTTGTGAAAATAACTACCTCATGGACAACCCACTAAGACCGCAACATAAAACACGCGGTTTGACTTGCAGGCAGCACACATTGAGCCTCCTGATGCAACAAATTTGGACCAATCTACCACTGTCCGTCGTAACTGTGTCACCTGTGACTGAATTCAACCACAGACTTGGCTCACCTGTCCGGGTATTCAGTTAGCTTGATCAATGGAAGCATTGCGGTGAACTGCAATTTACTGCTGACTTCCTATCGTTGAAGTTAGCCGAATGATGTAGAATGAAATTCGGAATACGATCACTGTATGCCTGATATGCGGTGACTGCACCTCTATTTCGTTCATTATTCTGACTCCCTCTGACAGTCTTCTCATTGCTGATCTTCTGAAGATGAAACAATGTTTATTTTGTCTTTTTTTTATAAACCGTCCAACACAGATTCATACAAAACTAGACATTCTCAGCTTCGACTAACCTGCAAATTCACTGAATCCAGCAAACCAACATGAGTAAAAACGAATTTTCAAAATTGCACGGCGGACAGAATATTTTGCGTGTTCATATTGAAGCAATCGGACGTATTTACACTTCGATTCACTAGGATATTGACTAATTTGTTTCGCTTACTGTGAATTGAAGAATAGCAACTGATTTTGCTCAGTTCTTTACTGGTAAGCTACCGGGATGTTTGAATCCAACTACACTTCCTCGAGTTGTTTGAAGTCTTATTTTTATGATTGTTGAAAACTGATGTCGCGAACTGAGACTGCTTGTAACTGAGCGAATAGATCTTCATGTTAGTCCGAGTGAAATTGAGGAATAATTCCAGCCATAGTCCGATGTTTGTCTTGATGTTAAGAAATAAAACTGGTGATCGTGAGTTCTATCTGTTGATAAAAAAATTGAACTACTCGTAAACTCCAGCCTAACTATCATTCGACAAACTGAAGAAAATGTAACTAAAGAATGTGCTTTTCGTTAATTTCTAAAGCGCCGAATGAGTCAAGTTTGGTTCATACGCAGGTTCATACAGCGGGAACTTTCCTGAGTTCACTTTTCTATGCAAAAAAGAAGCACTCCTTTGTAATTCTAGTGACCAGCAGGTTGACTATTTATGTGATCGACTGATTGGTGGTGTCAATGATAAGGACATTCAGCGAAAATTGTTGATCGAACAAAATATGATTTCTCGATCAGTCAAGAACATCTGCGAACAGAAGGATGATGTGAATGCCGCCACTGCAAATTCACAGTCCCACTATTCCACAAAATCAAGGTGCGTAATCACGTGAAGTGAACCGACTAACAAACTTCTACTGTCTCATCAAGTGCCAGTTATCCGTCCCTGCTCAAAGAAAGTGAATATTTGTTTCTCCTGGCGGTGAGTTACACCTACAATCATTTTGAAGATTCCGTAACGCTGTATGCCATTAAATTAATAGGTCTGATCACGGTTAACATGTGTGTAAACGTCAAAAATGCTATCTGAATGCAGTTAGAAAAGCAGGTTCCACAGAGTCGGTTACTTTCATTTACACGTTTCATCTGAATTCTAGGGCTCAACTCATAGATGCCTCGAATTCAAGTTACAGTTTGAGGAACAATAAGTAGTGAATCCATTACTTCAACATCACCACTTAACCACATGACTGCAGAAGCAAGGTGATTGAAGTGAATATAATTTCACTTTTTGCACTGTCTAGTTGAGGCAAGCGTATTCATGATTGGTACTGACAACAACCTGATTCCAGTGCGGTTATTGTTACTGGAATGAAACTCACCCATCGCGAGGCGAGTAGTTTTAGGAAAAATTCAATCAGAGTAGGGTGTACCGAACCCAGTTACACAAACAGGTAGTTCAATATTCACCTAGTACAAACAGATTGAACACAAAATCAGCACTGTTGTTTGCCCTAAGGCCCTGTATATTAGCTTATGAACTAGGAGAACATGTGCACAATAGTTCACACTAGCTGAAGGAAGAGAGTATGGTAAAGCATTGCAACCGAATTGTATAAACCGCGCCACGTGTCCTGGTTATGAGACAGGATGGTAATTCACCTATTTTCGGTCACAATTCTAAACTGACTCTGCATCAACAATCAGCGAGATAGAGGGTTTTACGAAAGCTTTGTATTTTAAAATAATGACCTGAACAAGGACATACTGACATATTCCATCGGAGTCCGTTCGTGAAACTCTTACTACGTTTGGTACATCTTTTGGATTATCTCAGTACAGTTTCTATCCTTCGGTCTACATACCTTAGTTGGAATATAAATCAAGTATTGATGAATGAAATAATTGACTGTTTAGCAGACGTACATGCATACCGAGATGAGGTAACGGTTTATGCAATCAACGCCTAGATCACGTTAAGCGGCGTTCGGAGCGATTCAGAGACAATAGCGCCAACAGTCTACTAATTACGGAATTATGGGAGATTCGTTTTCTTGGATTAATGATATGTCATGGTGAATACAGGTTGGACTTCCATCGATGCAAATCTCTGGTTGCTGTTACGTCACAAAGAACCAAGATGAATTGTTTGAACAAAACAGTCAGAATTGTCTGCTATAAAAAAACCGATCCATGTTATTGTAAATTTGGTACTGATGAGTCAATACGAAATGCTTGCATCTACCAGTTTTCGTGTTCTGACTGTTTTGTTCAAACTTCTGAAGGGAACTAACTGTTTCAAAGATGAATTGTGATCAATATTGGATTTTCTTCAGTATTATTATCGTGTGATACCGAACTTTGCGATGAAAACAGCCATTATTTACAACTTCAACAACGTAAACTTGGGAGTGGACTCAAAAAAGATGAAGATCTGCAACAATTTGTTAAATATGTGACTAAACGACTGATATTACTCTCCGTCAACATCGGCACCGTTTTGGAACAGAACGGATATCCGGTCGTATGTATAGTGCGATTACTGAAGTAACAGGGATATTCAAAAACAGCAAATGGGAAGCTGGCTATGTTATGCGCAGCCAAAAGACTATGAATATCTGTTCAAGGTCAAGATGTTGCGGATACTTGAGCAAGACAATATTCATTTGTTCCAAACAAGGCGGCTGTCAGATTAGTGACGGCAGTGTTATGCCGATAGATCTTTGTCCTGTTAGCTACCGATTATGAAGTAATTCGCCTGTACGCTACAAAGAGTTCACAAGTGAACTTTCACAGTATTACAGTTTTTCAGTTGCTGAGATTTGTTTCTGTGCTTCTTTAGCTGAGAGCATCTGACCTAGAAACTAGAAACTACTGCTATGTGGTAACAGTGGTGACAACCGAGATTTGACCTTCATTTAGAAAGGAGGAGCAACCAATACCACTTTAGGACCGAGGGGAGTTATCAATACAACTTGATGATATGCTGTGTCAGAGAGATCAGTTTGTCATTTTACCATCACTGTGATAGACTGTAATAGGCGAAATGTATAAAGTTCAATTAAGCATAGGGGGAATGAAGAGTAAACCGCGGGCACTATGTTACTCCCCCTTCGCGCATTTGTAGATTAAAATCAATACGGGAAAACGAATGGAAAATGGAAGCGAAACACTCAATAATGGTATCATACGGCATAATCTGTCATGTGTTTCGGGCGATGTACTGACCGTCCTTTGCATGTCATGTTTCGCACTGGTGCACAAACGGTCTGAGTTTTAGGTAGGTGTAACAAAGCTGAGGATAGGGAAGGGTTGTTTGCTGTTAACAGTGGATTGAACGGAGTGTCTTCCTGTTCTGTGTAACCAAGAAGACTCGACTTAGATGACACTTTCGTTGGTGATTAGTGGAACAGGGAAGTTAGAGATCTAAGATTCTAAGAATGTTTTGATAACTGTCTCGATTGAAACGTCCCTAGTTGGTACCGTCATTGGACAGACGGGAAACAGCCGTTTGTAGATAGTATATCAGTGGTGTCTTTAGAGGATGATAGCGGGTCAATGGTGTCAAGGTGGACGAATGGGAAACAGTTATCGAGCTGAAAACTGTACCAGGTGTATAAACTATATGACTGTTAAATTATTAAACAGACGTTTGATGTACTGTTGAAACCGGAAGCGCACCTCCTTGTTCACAGCTAACCAAACAAACAGGTATGTTACGAATTTCAACGTATTTTGCATACCTAGGTGAGACAAGCAATACAAATTCTCGAACATAGTGCTATGATAGGAAGGAGAGATAAATGGTCTGGGTATACCAATAGGCATGTCGCATAAAATGTTTTCCACTTGAGCCTGTAGTGAAACCTCAGATGGTTTTAGAAATTTACAGGTGGAAGCGCATTGTTGAGCGGTAGCAATTTTAGCCCATTAAAAAGATGTTAATGATTAGGCCGTGTTGATGTCTGGGAGGAACTGTTCGACCTTCACATCAATCTAACGACCGCGCAGATGTTGCGTGTTCATGATTACCTTGGAGATGTTATGAATGTGTCTAAATTCTCTTGGCGGGCTTTGATCCATTCACAGTCTGTTGTTTACAACTGCCGCGAGTGTAAACGACCGTATGATGAAACGCAAGGAAACTCCGATGTGTTTAGAAAGGTTATGTACATTGAATGAAGTACACATGTCTGCGATGATGTTTCTATTTATCTGGACCAAAGTGAACTTATCATGTGGCAATTGCATCTTTGGAAATAAAATTAGAAAGAGAAATTCACTCCAAAATTTCAGGAAAGCGGACGATTTTTCTCTGTAGTTTATTTTGACGTAAATAAGTTACTTTGAAGTGGATTAACTGCACACAAAAGTATCAGTCGACTTCATTTGCACAAGATAACACAAAAAAGAATTTACTGAAATACATAAACCACAACTATTTGTATTCAGGTTCAAAGGGAGTATTCGGATTTACCGAGTGACGGGCAAGTTCAAACTTACAGATAATAGCTTTGGTTCAAAAGAGTGAACTCGTCCAGGTCATGACAGCGGTCCGTAATTAGTGGTTTGGCGCAAACACCGCCTGAAACGTGTTACGAACAAACGTTTCAGTTGAACCTACAAAAACGTTTTTTAAGGATACATGAGGAGTTTATTTGATAATTTTTATAAAACTTCGACCAATCTGGGCAATTTACCCATGTCTGGCTGATCGAAAGCTGCACATGCTTGAACAGATTCTCATCATGTATAGAAGTTCGAGGAATTAAACTATTCGAAATTGAATGCCACCTAAAATTTGTAGTCAAAAACACTTTCTAGCCATCCCACTTCATATGCAGGCACTAGACTTGAGTTTCGTTTCTACCAAAGCTCCGGTAGTGCATATCCTCGTCCAGACCGGGATTCGCACTCAGGCTGGCATATTTTTGAGACTAGCGTGTTAACCGAAACTCCAGCAATGCCACAGTAAGCGTGAGAGCTCAACCATAATCATGTTTGAGATTTTCTTAACGCAAATCTTGTGACTTGGCCATGGACAATGTCGGTTTCAGTGGTACTTCATATCTGTGGAGTTTTGGCAGCCCATACATCCCCCTGGCTTAATTAATTTTACAACTGTCTTGCCCAACAGTAACGATAGTAGACATACGTCACGAGATGTTAACAATTCGTTTACTCTCTTCAGTCACGAACGTAAAACATTGGAATGTATAGGACATGCGGATAGCAACAACAATAGAAACAATCAACGATTGGGTTTACACAAAACAGGGACTGCTATCATTTCCACGGCAGACAAACTGCGTGAGTCTGCAGTTTATGCATACACAGGACCGGATGGCGAGTATTGATTAACATAGCTTCGGAGAAGGCAAGCAACTTCGGATTCCGATGACTCAACAACACATGAAACGAATTGGCGTGGTCAACAACGTGACCTGTTTACATGATGTGGTTTGCTATGGATGAGGTCAGATTTTGTCTCACACCTCCTGTTGCCATTGCCTGTTGCGTCATGGCATACACCAATCACTTGGGCATATGTTCAGCCATTCTTTGTCGTAGGCACCGATCTGTTCTGCCGATATAGACGTCACCGCAACTGCAAGTGAACTGATAGATTACATGCGAGACAGAACATCTCGGTAAGACACGATTGTGAATAAGCTGAGCGACACTCCTAGTTGTGAGTAGCAACCGTAATTCAGTCGCCGGGTATGTGCGAGTTAGAGCGGACTGTAATTTTCAACTTACATCAGTTGTGATATGATCACCTTTGAAATTAAGGTTCAAAAAGACCTGTTTCTTAGGGATCGTACTCACGGCAGTCTTGATCAGTCTTTTCTGGCCGTGAACATCGACGAACTTCTTAGGATAGCCGTTCGCCAGCAAAACTTTCTTTAATCTCTCCCCTCTCCTTGCAAGCTGTCTACGGTGCATATCTCCCGGGCTCCATGAAACAAGGTTCTCACGAGACATTGTTTATAAGGGATTGATGCAAATGAAGAAAACTGCAAACATTAACCGCTCGAAGTGGCTTTACGGTGCACTGACTCGCACTAGACTCGAGTTCCGCTCTAATGAGAGCTTGTCAGTAGTGCATATCCTCGCCACTGCCGGGACTTGAACCACGGACACGTTGTTCATGAGGCAACCGTGTTTACCACTGCGCCATTGGCCTCACATTAGGCACGACCAAATTATCATATGTGAACGCTCAACCACTTTCGCTTGTGAGTCATGATCAGGTTACCCGATCGACTCGAGAGGAGATACAGCTACTGTCTGTTAACTGCAATCGATGACCCCTCGACTAGGAATTCTCTGCAAGTTTAAATCACAAAAATCATTGACGGTCGGGCGATCAGGCAACCTGATCAGTACTCACAAGCGAAAGTGGTTGAGCGTTCACACATGATAATTTGGTCGTGCCTAATGTGAGGCCAATGGCGCAGTGGTAAACGCGGTTGCCTCATGAACAACGTGTCCGTGGTTCAATTCCCGGCAGTGGCGAGGATATGCACTACTGACGAGCTCTAATGAGAGTGAAACTCGAGTCTAGTGCTTCTGTTGTTCGAAAGGGGCCGACTGGATAATCTATGGAATGAGACAGCTGCGATCAATTGTGGGTGATGTTCAATCTATATGAACTCACAGTCTGTCAACACCACTGCAGTAAGTGTCACGTGCACACACACATACACAGGCACACAAACACAGTAACACCCGCAACCAACCTCATCTCGGACATTAACCTGCAACACTTGATTCAACCCAGTGTCCTCGCTGGAGCTGACACGATAACGAGACCGTCCACATATGTGAACACGACTCGTCTGGGTCTCTCGCGCGCAGGTGAACAAAACACAGCTATAGTGCTCCGTGGACTACACAGTGTTTCCATCCTGCAGATCACTACGTCGACATCTATAGGATTCCACCCAACGCTCCACTAGCACACCCACGGATTACACCTATGTATTTTATCCGAACCCTTGCTGTAAGTGCACTTGTTATATTTGTCTGTTATTTACATTATGCTTTAGGTTGCATATCCTTCTGATATAATCTAGATATTTGGTTTTACCGATACTACTTACAACGTATTGCAATTAGTAAGCCAGCATCTAAACTGGTGAGCCCGACGTGATTTGAATTGACAAGGTGGGCTACACTTACGGGCATCTGCGCCAACTTGAAATGATATCAGCAGAAATTGTTGTTGCGACTACCAGGTCGATGAGGTGAATTACTGGGAGATCGTGGTGAACGGTTACGTTTACGACTACTGGACTTATGTGCTGAAGTGGTGGAAGATCGCGGTTTTAGATCGTGATTACGACTCCCGGGTCCTTGTGACAGTTGTAGTTTCTCCAAATTACTATTGAGCATTTCGATTTGTTGTAACAAAATTTGTGTCACGGTATCTGGCACACAGCGAATTGTCAGAGATACTCATGACGTCATCAGCCAGTTCAGCTAGTTCATCCAGGGTTACTTAGTCCATTGTCTATGGTCAAGCAGTGACCCGGAGGGGTTGAACTAAAGGATAAACAGCTGGCAGTTTGAGACAAATTGAACAGACAGGATAAGCAGTTGCGGGAAGTCGAGTAGTCACGAAACGAACGAAATTAGGTAGGTTAAGAATTTAGTAAGCCAACCTGTTGCATGTTTGAAGCTGCTCTTTAGGATACACGGTACTTACAGTCATTTTGTATGTGTCGTTGTGTGCAGACTCTTTATACGTGAACAGATAGGTTGTTATTTATGGTCTACCGTTCAACAAGTGGATGAAACATCCATTGAAATGTATGCTTTCATTTTGGTAGAGTGAAGCTCAAAAACGAGGTTAATTTCTGCCTGACAGTAGTGAACTTAGTTGAAGTATATTGCCCCTAACTCAAAATTGGTCACAGCTATCGTCTTCACAAAGGCTTTCAGTAAGATTTTTTCTATTAGATGCTCTAAACTCAAGTTTTGCGCTTGTTTGAACTCGTCAGTAAAACATATCCTCGTCTCGAACTGAATCAGAACTCTAGCCAAAGTTTCATAAGAAAACCATGTCGCCTACCACGCCGTTGACTCAGTGTTAGGCACTACCGAATTTTGACGTGGGAACAGTCAACCATACTCGCCTGTGAGCGCATAAGCGGTGACCACTTTTGAGTGATAGCCAGTATACACCGACCTACTCCCTTTTATGTAATTAGAAAACTGCTCAACAGGTTTAACGAGTTACGTGATTGCAACCTAGTAAGATAAGCTACTCATCGGTTTACCCTAGAGGCATTTGGGCAATCTGGGCATTACTCACACACAAAAGTGACTATGCATTTACATGTGATACTTCACTTATATCATATGAAGCCTATGGCACAGTGGTCAACACTGTTGATTCACGAGATTGTAGTTGGTATGCAAATTTCGGGCTTGGCAATTATATGTATCACTGACGCGCCATAAGAAGGACAAAGCCTCGGTGTAGTGTCTCTTTTGAAAAGGTTTGTTCAAAAGTTCACGTAAATATGAAAGTTGTGGCCAACTTGCATCAATGTTTAATGTTAGATACATCAACATGGATCACCGGGAAAAGGTGAGCTGTCCCAAACTCGGTTGGAACATATGAAACTATCCAATGTGTAAGTTTAGAATCGTAACTTATGAACACATTTGATGCTGAAGTGGTAGCTGCTAATGAATGAACAGTATGTGGACTCCCGTGAATGGCAATAGCCAGAACCACTTGTAAATTTAGGAGGGTCTCATTAAACTAATAGGTTGACAAGATTATTTAATGAGGTATATTCGCTTCATCTATTTTCACAATCACATGAAAATTTTTGACCAAGAAAGAATGTTTTGTAAACAACCGACGGGATGCACTCGATCACTGCAAACCTTGAGAGGGTATCTTTCAGCGAATATTTGATCAACGAATATCTGCAGTTCGACGCTTTCAAATACTCAGCTTGCTTAGGCCGGATGTTTAGTTGGTGAAAGAAAAGGAACCATTTCAGATTTTTCAATGGTGAAGCAAACGATTGGTCAAAACAATTGGTAATTCTGGGTTGGTATATGACATTTTGCTGGACTGCTACACCGCTGCCCTAAACAATTTCAAGGACGTTCTGGTGTGGTTTTTATACATGAACCTGTGTTGCTAACAAGGAGCAAATCAGAATACTGATTTGAAACACTGGGTTTCCTTTAATAACTTCATCAGCGCAAAAAGAAGACATGTTGCGATATGTTAACATTTCGTTTACCCTCGTCAGTCGCAAACGTAAAACATGCAGGCCATATATGACACAAATAGAGATAGACAGGTTGTGGACACGTGTACAATCACACCACGTATTATGTCATCACCACCACGATAACCCTATAGGTTGCTTCAACCACTTCTGTGCACATAGCGCCGGCTGGTGAGCCCTGATCAACATAGCTTCGCTAAAAACCAGTAGCTTCGGGTTCTGTTGACGTAACAATATTTTGAATGATCTAAGTTGGTCAACCTGGTGACCTGTAATCATGAGGTGTCTAGCAATCGATGATGAGGGGTTTCGAGTAACGGATTCACTGGTTTCAGATTGTTGTGTCATGAGTTGTTTTAACCAATTCGAGACGTATTCTGCGACTGGCTGAGATAGCTGTCTGTCAGTTCTGCCTATGTAAACGTCACCTCAAATACAAGTGAACTGAGAGACAACGTAAAAGACAGGATAGTCAGACAAACTGCTATCGTGATTGTGTAGAACGGGTCTGTTGGTGGTTTGAACGAAGCGTAGTTGGGCAGACGCATGCGTACGGGATAGCGCACAATGCAACTTGCGATTGGTGTCGTTTGCCGGATGATCATCTTTGAGGCACAAAAATAAGAATATATTTTTCTTCTGAGCTGTTTGTACTGGTTCATTGTATTTAGTCACCCTGCTGTGACTAGCGATTGTTAACGTATTCGGTTCTAAACGCAAGTCAGTCATCGATTATCGATTCAATAGTGGGTGGTGCATTAAAGAAAGTTAAATTACTCCTATAGATCAATATGCTACGTTATCCTTCAAGGATGATGTCCTAACTCGAAGATATTTTGGTCGTTCTCAAGAAGTCCTTTGAGCATGGACATGAGGAAATAGCCGGTGTTGCTCATGATTATTCAAAGGTATAAAAATAGATCCTTTCCATTCTTGAACTAGCTGCGTCCTGTGCGCAGTGATGTGCAATCCGCCGAAACCCATTTTTGGTGACTTCTGTACAAGGAGGTTTAAGGATGTGAAGAATAGTTCAAAGTTTTTCTTATATAAATTAAACATCCACAACTGATTTCAGCTGTTGCAGTCCTATAAACGTTTTCGTCAGCCCCTTTCTTAAAACAGCACTGGACTCCGGTTTCGATCTTGTTAGAGCTCGTCAGTAGTGAATATCCTTGTTGCGGCCTTGACTAGAACTACGACAGAGACTATAACTACGGTCACGCCTTCATGAGGCAATCGTGATGCCCACCGCGCCCAAGACTTCACATTGGGCATGAGTGAATCTTTCTATGTGAAAGCTCAGCCACAATCGTAGGTGCTGTTCAACTTATACGAAAACCAAAATCCCTACCATTCATCAATACAGTGTTTCAGTTACCACATTACGTAAAACTAACGTTAATTGGATCGGCATATCAACCCAAAAATGTTCAGTCCCGTTCGACCCATATTGTCCGTTTAGTTGCGTTTCAGAGAAAAACTCGGTTATCTGTTAAAGAAATCTTGTATTTTGAAGTTTCAGGACAATTTCACAGAACCGCACTGGTTATTCTGATTGCATATCACAACTGGAAGGATGTTGTTATTCATGGTAGTCGGATTATTTATCAAACATCCGCAAAAATCGCCCTCATATTTTGCATCACTGGTTAATGATTGATTTAGGAATCGGCAGTAATGGTACCAAACATCAACTGCTCGCCCATCCAACCTGGTCGACAAACTAAGTTGGCGAATAGCAAAATAGCTCGAGTGAGCAAAGCTCAGCCGGTTAGTTCGTACCGGTGCGATAAGAGCAGAACGCTGAGTGCATTGACCTCAGTCTGACAGCTCTATACTCTAGTGAATGCAAATAACTGTCCTCATTGACATGGACTCCCACTGCGCAGATAATCATTCTGTCTGTCATTCAACTGCAACTCTGTATAATCAAATAGTTCACAGGGGTATTCATGCTATTCATTTTTGCTGGATGAACTGCACGCGAAATAGAGTTACCTTAAATGCTTCCGTCCTATTTTATTTATAGTGACTGTACTATGCATACCTAAGTAATACAACAAAGTATGCTTTTAATAAAGGCGAATGATGGAAAATTATATTCACTTAGTATGTTCTCATTATCATAACAGACGTCGCTAAAGCTTTCAAGCCAAGCAAAGTTCCCAGAATGGTTAAGACGCTCAACGGGTAACTGTGGATTTTTGGCGTGATTATACTACTTAACCATAGTAACTTCGGTGCTAGTGAGAAAATGCTAAACTGAGCGCGAAGCAAGTACTAGACTGTTGTGCGCCACCAACACCGTTGCTTCTTGGTAAAACAGTAACCCTATTTGTTCGTTATGGAGCCCACTTGGCAAGGCTATCTCGGAGATCAGTAGTAAGCAAACTATTTTCTTCTATAACCTGAATGACCGACGCTGATTGCTTGAGAAACAGAACGAGTATAGCATATTTGATTACCAAGACGTTAAGCACATTACAGAAATGAAAATGGAAGAGAGAATGGGAGGCTTTCAGTAAGCAAAGTCATTCGAAAGAATGAGAAATAGGTCACTAGACAACTGAACACATCAACAGCTGTTGTCATCAAGATCCTGTTGCACATCTAGTCGTTTTTTGTATCAACAATGATAAGAAAGTCAGAGAGTTTCAATAAAAAAGACTAAAAGAGTATTCTTCTAAAATTCTTGAAAATGAAATTTTAGCCGTCCGCACGGAGGGTAAAGAGACTATGCAGTCATAAGTCATGCATAATTTGTGCTAAGACGGTCTGCCAAAAAATGTGTACGAAACTTCCTATCCTAACTCAAAAAACCAATAGAACCATAAAATTAGCCTTGAAAATAAATAAAATCGAGGCAATAATTCATAAAAGTTTTGAGGGAAACTTCGGGTTTAGGACTCAGTTGGACAAGGAAATAACATCATGTTCGGTCTGTTGGTGGTTCACTAAGGAATTCTAGAATTTGCTAGTATTCTGTGCATGTTACTTCGTGTTAGAGAAGGAGTTTTGGATAATGAAACTAGAAGACACAAATTGTACGATGTCAACCATATGACAACTGGCACATACTGAATGTAAACACATATGCAACTCTAGTGTAGACTTCATACAGAAAACAAAATAAACCAGATAAAGAGAGAGAACTACAAAAGAACAAAATGAACAATCGGAATTACATTATTCTGACAGTATAACCAGACTCAGCTCAGCTAATCCTTCATTTACCAGGGCCGTCACAATGTCAAAGCAAACTGTTTGTGAACATGTAGAGATGGGAAGATGCAAACGAAATCTGGCCGGGCGTTTAGATGTGATAATTCGGTCGTATCTAATGTGAAGTCAATGGCGCAATGGTCAACGCAGTTGTGTCATGTAAGCGTTGCCGGAGATCTAATCCCTGCCGTGTTAAGGATATGCACTACTGACGAGCTCTAATAGAAGCAAACTTTCAATCTAGTACTTCATTTTGAAAG
>JTDE01000631.1:97124-114279 GCA_014338405.1 Paragonimus skrjabini miyazakii
AACTGGTAGTGTCTCGGTCAATCACAGCATGTACGTTTTGTGTGCTTTGACGATACACTGAGGGCTTCGGGGAAGGTTACTCCACCTTCGGGCTCAATCGTGTATTTGACAACTCAGGAGGAGAGATTTCTCTCCTGGGTTGTTGACCTTCCGCTGTGCTCACTGATTTGTATGCCAGGGTAGTTTTTCATAATTACATTGAAATTTGCAGATTTTACACGGCATGACAAAATTGTTTCCATCGTCTTTCTTAACAGGGAGGAAGTGAGTTTGTGAGCAACCTAATATGCGTTTGAGTGGCCTAATGGATTTTAGAAATAGTGGCCTTTAGCTTTTGTTTCAGTAGCTTGACTAACGCGTCACGCGTGACCAGGATTTTCATGTACGGTAAGATTTATGCGAACCCTGGCTTTTGTTTTCTCAGCGGAGTATTAACAGACAGCATTAGTAGTCAACAACTTCCGCTCTGCCCCATAACTTCAACCGAAATATATAAAAGTATTTACCACAATCATCGTTCTATAGACTTACCTATTTTTGTAAAATAAACACACTGAATGAGAGTTTGGTCATGAAACTACAAAAACTGCGATTGACTTTGTGTTCGTTTCACCCATTGTACCAATAATTCACTTGATTTATGGTGTACAGCGGTGGGTTAATCTGAGGGAACATAAGCTGCCATCTTGGTCTCAGGGACAAATAGTAATGAAGGTAGGTTGATTTCAAATCGGTCAATTCATGAGATCTAACGTATAATGAGCAAAAAAAGCCATTATTCTGACCTGAATGCAAATGCTTCTCTGCGCAGTTAGGACCGAAAGATAGCAGAACTTAACATGTATCGATGACTGGGAGTATACATGGAGATCCTAAAACGGATTAACTGATCGAGGTGTGTTATCAGTCTCTTCATAAGAAGTCCACCTCTATACAAACGTGATAGTTGAAGGGACTGGCGTCAAAGCACGGAACAACCTAGACAAATACAGTCATCCGAGTGACATCACTTGGTAACGGTTTGCCAAAATCGGTTGAATATCGTTACCACTGTCACCTCAGGAAACTCACTGTCCGGCAATCCGGGTAGGCAGTGGCATCACCGAAAGTAGATCGCGTGAGCTGAACTGGTGCGACTACGCGTGGGATGTTATTCTATATGTACAACAGTAGTTGACCACAACAGATTGGAGTAGCTGTTGGGGTAATGTTGACTAACCTTCAACCATATTCCTTATCAGTCTAAACTTCGTGGTCGGTGAGTTTCAGAGCTATATTAGTTTAAGCCATTGCACGTTAACTGTGCTGTCCTGCTATCATGGTGATTTCGTTAGAATCTGAGTGTCATGGAATCCTTGGGTTGGCGTGCACATTTTCAAATGCTCAGCGTATTTGAGCTGAGCCACACAGATATACAGTTAGGTTTCCTGTATATGTGCCTCGATGATTGAGTATTTTCAAAGACACGAACGACTGTCAGAACGCAGTATATAGTTGTAATTGCCATCAGAAGCTACAACATACTAACCAACGTACTTGAAACTGCAAGGGTTTTAAGATTATTGTTTGAGATGAGATTTGGGCGGTAAATATTTATATGCAACTAGAATAAATTTTCGTCTTTCTTGGGATAGAGCAATACAACTTGTGCCTCATCTGTGAAACTTTGAAACTGTGCAATTTCTATCTAAATACGATAAGAACAGTGTTGAAGGTCTCTAGATCTCGAATCCACTGAAAACAGTTAAACACTGTCTCATCATTAATTCATTAATGACTAAAGTGGATAAGAAATCCAAATATTTTACCAAGAATGTGAAAAACAAACGGAATGGAATAAATGTGTTTCGTTTCCTGATTTGACAAACAACAATCATGTACATTGTACTATACATTTGCTAGCGAAACTTGAAACTTGTCTTTGTGTTTGGCAACTATTTTCCATCGAAAAGTTTTATATTTTTGAAACTTGTAATAACTCAATGAAGTTTTCAGGTGGATTCAAAAAGTGTTTCTACATTTTGATGGACTATTATTGGCAATGTGCCATTTAACAGTTCGATTGTTTTCATGTCAATAATGTGGAAGAGAAACTTGTAATAGCTTAATGAAGTTTTCAGGCGGATTCAAAAAGTGTTTCTACATTTTGATGGACTATTATTGGCAATGTACCATTTAACAGTTCGATTGTTTTCATGTCAATAATGTGGAAGAGAAAAAAACATTTTAAATGAATTCTATCAAATCACATTAGACATTTCCATATTTCATCAATTTTATTAGTGATTTTGCAAAACACATCGCGAATTTAAAGAGGATCACTACTGATTTATACCAGTCACATTTTACACGTTGTAATTAGATGATATTAAGAAATATACAATTACTTAAACATTACTGCTTACTTTCGTAGAAGGAGTTGAAGCGGAAACTCAACCACAGTGATAGTATCAAGAGATAGTATCAACATAGTATCAAGAGATAATGAGTCGCACAATGTTTGTACCACAGTTAATAGTTCATAGTAAAATCATTTTAACACAACGCTGCACGGTGTACGTGTGAGGTATAGATCAAACCTTAGGATAGAAACACGTTCATTAAAATTGTCAGATGTAAAATACGCAAATTCAATTGATAGTACAAACCTGAATTTGGTGATTAATCAAAAAGGAGTCTTTGAGAGGGAGACCTCACGATAAAAAGAATTCGTTCGATATTTAACCTCTGGACTTATTGAGAGTCGATTTTTATTGTCAGATATCCGGATTACTCACTGTGAACATATTTGTCTTCCGATTAGATGAGTTGAGATTAGATTCCAGTTGTATACTTATGTCAAATTGTGATCCATGTTTCGCGTCAAGAATATAGAAAACTGTTTTGCTGGATGTTAGCTTACAAGCAACTGTCTAGCAGATAGGGTTATGAGAAACTAGAAGAATGCATTCGAATTTTTTTAGTAAGTAGTTTTAGCAGGATTGTGTCACCAAATAGACTTTAATAAGTTTTTGAGGTTATCTCTATAGTGGTATTTTAGAAATATGAAGCGATTTCGTTCGAAACAGACGTTTTATAAGTGGAGACATTAGTGTCGGTCTCTTGATTTAGCCTGCTCCTCGAATCCGTTTAAGTTTCGTCTGTCACTTTTGATATCATTAGCGTTTTATAGTTAAAACTATATAGAGATTACACATTGTGTCATGTTTTCCTGTTCATCACTTGTGTACTTCTGCCGAGAACTTCTGTGTCATTGCACGAACTTAGCGTGAGGTTGATGCCTGATCAATTACTGACCATTATTCTACAGCATTGTGACAGAATTTATGTCAGTCCTCTCAATTAATGATCAAATTGTCATATGACATTATCCGCCGCCATGAACACATGTATGTGCACAGTAAACAAGCCGGCCGTTCATTTTTGGAACAATTTTACGTTTTCCATTCACCATCCCTTATGTTTCCTGTGCTCACTTATCGATTTACTCTAAAACTGTACCCACTAATGACTTCAGCGAGAACAAACTGTGATATTTATCAAACAGTTACTCAGGTTCGACGTTTCCATATGTACACACACACACAGGCAGCGGACGAAATTCCCGTCGACGATGAGTGGTTATCATTGGATTCGTCTCATCCAAAGTGCAATTTGACCTAATGTTGTCAAGTGAATCTGAACACACGAATACTAGATGTGGACAGCACACAAACTTTCATGAATACATCATAGTGCAATTCTCATAACCAGAAAGTGTTTGGTAAATGTTTGATTTTGTTGTGCATTGTAAACATAAGGTACTCAAGTGTACATTGCATGTTTGCGTTCACCCAATCCAGAGGCCGAGAGCTATAGATCAACAAGTTGTAGGTCTTCATTGATAGTAGATGGGAAGGACCTGTAGGTATCCTGCGACATCGCATTGATAAATTCGGCTAGTATGACGTCAATTTGAACAGTATGTCATACACCTGATGCCAGGTTGCATACATACCGTAGTGTCATTGAGTTCTACGTATGACAAATGAATAGAACCAGATTAAGAATCTCCACATGGTCGACCTGCATTAAATGCAATTTACTAACTCAATGTCATATAATTGAAACCAACGTGGAACTTTGTAATTTAGGTTGCGCGTATTACCACTGTGTTTCTTTTACCATTTCAGGCCCGTATCGTGGCGTCATTTTGTTTGGGAAATGCTGTCCTTCAGCGCCTTCCTTCCGTTACTCACTACGTGTTTGAATTCCGGGGTTGCTGAGAATTCATACTGCTCTTTCAGTGCGGCATGTTTCGTAAGTGCTAATCAATACTGCAGCGGAACGACAGTTTATCAGACCCTACAGTGGTTAATTTGCCACAATAACATTAGGTAGGTTGTTAGTACAATAGGAAACAACACTCGGAAGTAAGGGTCACTACAAATGTGGGCACAATTATGAAGTCTGCTTATTCAGTACATATCCTACTGTGGTTGTCAAGTGTAACACTGTATATGATAACACCCTGTAGATGACTTGATTTTGTTTACGGACCTGACGAAGACAAATGCATGATCACTACATAATGATTAACAAAAGTCTGTCAACGATCAATACTCTGGAATGTGTAACCACAACTTGTCCATTCTGTACTGTTACATGAAATGCAGTGAACTCAAACATTATATAACTCGACTGAAGATATTTACATCCAACTTTACCACGGTTCTCTAATGTTTTCATACGTCCCTTTGTTCGCTGGAAGGCTCCCTGAAACTAAAATGAAACATACCAGAATAGATCCGTGTAGTCGTGATCCCATGGCATGTATTATATAGACATGATAACTGAATCACACTTGAAGGGATTCGAGAAGATCGTTAAGGAAATCTTTGAGGACGACGATTGTGCCAATGCTGGTCAGTGAATTGAGCAGTCTAACTCTCCTACCTTTAATCCCTACTGCTATTCACTGGCAATAGTTTCATTCATTATGCCCAACCTACATGATTTTGATTTACTGAACATATTCTCGTTAATCAATTGTGACAAGGGAAACTATTCTTGAAATCGTTTACCTTTGACTCCAACATCTCCTTTCTAAACTTGTTGAAGAGACCATTGTCCTGAATGGTTAAGATTCGCTCAGCGTAATTATTTATTTAATTATTTAACAGCATAATTAAAATGTTTCGATTCAATTGCGATCTCAGTTGGGAGGTTCGGTTATTGAGCTACCTGTAACCTTGAGATCAGAGATGGAGCGTTTTGCCATTAGTCCTTAATTCCCATTTAAGTTCCGTTTTTTATCCAGCCCCGTATTAAGATCCATTCATAGATAATTGTGTGTTAGAATCTAAAACACCGAATCTACCGCGGTGACTTATCCAGCTACAATTTTATTGAAATCCCAAGCCATTGCCAATGAACTCAATGAATTATCGAGTATTCGACAATACGAATATCCACATGTTTCATTTGCACTTCCACGAGTCCGACAGCCTGCCGACTTACTTCATCCAATCATCATTACTTATAAATATTAGTTATAAATTACTTGTACATAACGCTCAATGTGTGACTGTTTAGGTAATCGAAACTTCATCCCTCGATGGTTAGACGACAATCTACCAAGTTGCCTAGACGGTTATGTAATCAAAGGAATTCGGTTCTAACCAGTAAGTATTAGAATTTTAAAAACTTCATTTACTTCCCAGACAACAAAAAACTGAAACAAAACAAAACTGGTAAACCGAAAGCCATTGTTTACAAATGAATGAGACTCAGTTCTATTACCTTCCCATTTACTCATTCGAGTCACTAACACTGCATGATCATCTATTCACGTGGTCTGCCACTGTTCTCTAACCAGTTCACTATGTTGTATAATCAAATGACACTCTAATGTAACTGGTTGTTGGGTGTACACGAGCAATTCCGTTGTTAACATTTCATCACACCGACCAGTCATGTGACCGAAAAGTTGTGTGTTGTTATTTTCTAAAGATTTTTCGACTGTCTGGACTTGGTCAACGGGTTGTAGTTGTTGCCAGACTATGTCTATCGTGACAGATTATATTAACGGATAATTGCTGTCGGATGCGTTGATCCGCATGTCCACATTGTTAATCTCATCGGGCTTTCATTCTAAAATGCCCCATTCTATTCCGTTTAGTTGGATCGCTCAAACAGACTTTCACAAACGGTTGCACAATAATCTGTTCAAAACATTTTGTTCAATTTTGTTGCGTCTAAATATTCTATTTCTGACTAAAACATTTAGAGTATGTGCCAAATTGTGAGTAAGGAGGACGCGAAATTGTTATCCGCAATTTTCACTTCACTACCTGGTTTTTGTTAGTCTTTTCTTAGAGGTTAACAGTTCTGAAATCGTACCACCGTT
This sequence comes from Paragonimus skrjabini miyazakii, assembly GCA_014338405.1. NCBI lineage: Eukaryota > Metazoa > Platyhelminthes > Trematoda > Plagiorchiida > Troglotrematidae > Paragonimus > Paragonimus skrjabini miyazakii. The sequence goes on from JTDE01000631.1 coordinate 103,513, forward strand.
TTTAGATAACACCCTTTTGTATTGTTTGAATCAACACAACTTTTAGTGACTTGTCTAAGATAGATCGGTTTGGCTAACGTTTTATGCTTATATACATTTATCTATTTCATAACTACCCGATGTTGCTTGTTACGTTAATCACATAATATTTGCACTAGCGTATCTTTACGGTTGTCTGATCATGCAAATTATAGGCAATCAAAAGTGTGACAAAATGGAACTAATAGACGCAATCACGTGTGTACAAGTAAAACAAAATATGTACTGATAATCTGAATAAGACCTCCATCCGGTTGTGAAGATTACCACAGAATTAGAGGAAATAATTATCAGAGAGTGGATTCGGACGTCATCCGATAAGTAATTTCATGCTCGACGTAGAAAGCAAAACAGTGAGTGTTGGAAAGTCGGTAAAAATGCGAAGCTAAAGTATTTCGCCATTTGAGTAACTTAGCGGCCAACGATTTAACGAAAAGGGAGAAGCGATCGAAGTTGCGCGGGCAGTCCCGTTTGTTGTTGCGGTAGACAGTTAAGCTAAAAATGATATTATCAAACAAAGGTGCTTGTGATGTTAACAAAAGAATGCGTGCAAATATGTACGAGAATCAAGCGTATAAGATAGCGGTTAATTGTAAACGTCACAATTTTGAATGTTGTAACCATCCAGTTGTAATAAACACTTATCTTTCTGTCTAGGAAGTCCTGTCTACGAAGTCCTGTCTAGGAAGTCCCAATCGCGAGGTTATCGATCGTAAGCGAAAGTGATTGAGCGTTCACATATGATAATTCGGTCGTGCCTAAAGTGAGGTCAATGGCGCAGTGGTAAACACGGTTGCCTCATGAACAGCGTGTTCGTGGTTCAAGTCCCGGCAGTAGCGATGGTATGCACTACTGACGAGCTCTAATGAGAGTAAAACTCGAGTCTAGTGCTTCTGTTGTTCGAAAGGGGCCGACTGGATAATCTATGGGAATGAGACAGCTGCGATCAATTGTGAGTGATGTTCAAATTGAAATAAACCAAATCCCAGACTACTCATCGGTAACTTATCTTCCTGCAACTAGATGTGCAACTGAACAATGTACACAGTAAATCGTTTACATCCTTCACCAGACAAATCTCACTGCACTTTCTGTTATGGTGTGTATTCGCTTGTGGTCACCTGTGTGATGTCAACTGTCTCTGACTGGGTGATCTTGTTGCAAACCTTGACGGTTAAAGCATTCGGCAATTCTGGATAGATCCAACGATTTTAAATGGTTTTAATGAACTGGTTAAGATTAATAATGAAAACGTAAAATTCGCCGGCGCCTCAACGCCGGATTTCACCATTACACACGAAAGGCAAGCAGATTACTCCTGTACAGAATGTGGCGAGATGTGCAAACGAACGCTGGTTTTTCGGCACATGGTAGCATGCATCAACTGAAAACGGTGCAGAACAGGGATTGGGAACTATTTCTCCCAGAATCTTTGGCTGCGCCGAATGTGAACGAAGCTTTCACAATCTGTTTCAGTCAACATATGAAGCATGCGCATTCTATCGAATTCAACTGCGAGAAAGTCAGATGTACGAAGACCTCGGGATCCTACTGGTCTCAACAGGAGTCAGCTTACTCCTCAAGCTTGTCCGAAAACCTACTTAGTCGCTTTGCACCCGATGCGAATCTCATAACCAAATTTTGTCCCATTTCCCAAACCGTTCTATCGACAGAACTTAGACGCATTTATATGCACTGAAATGACATAAATGCTCTGCTTCATCCCTCAACGCAATCACAGTTTTACAGTCAAGAATCATGTTCAATACGGAGCCCTAAGCACCAGCACACTGTGAGTGTTTTGCCCGACCTGTCCAAAGAGCAGTATCCCAACTCAAGTATAGCACAAAGGCCTCCTACACAACGACGAACGAGTAACATTCACTCGTAGTCTTCGTGCAGGCATTTTTATCATGGCTCATTCAACATAACTACCAAACATACACGCCTCCCAAGCTCTCCTTCATTTCTGGCGCGTGGTCACTGGAGGTTGTAGTCTTGTTGCACCCAGACCTTACATAGTCACTATGCAGACACAGAAAGTGAACAACGCAACCATTAAAAAATTGTACCATGAACGAAGGAACAACAAAGCTTTTGCAGTTTTGCTGTTGGAAACTGAAGAGTTGTCCACAAGACGAACCGTGACCTCCTGATCAACCCCAACGAGGTATGGTCTGGTGTATCATTGTCTCAGCCGTACAATGGTGAGAGATCACCCATCGATCTTGTATCCGGACTGGTCCCTGGTAAACGTGATCACCGACAAATAAGTACCCAGCACCCTGAATTGCATGGAAAACACCGCTTTAGGTTTGGACAAACTTTTGCGCAAACATTTAAAATGTATGAAAGCCGATACTTTGGCTAAATATTGCGAACTGTTTTTACTGGTTAGAGAATTTTCGGCTCACCCATGCTGCTCTCGCATCAAGCCTGTCCACAAAATTAATAACCTATCCACTCCCAACGATCTGAGACCGACTACAGTATTGTCAACGATGGTACATAGTTTCTAGGAAATATTGACCGATCGCTGGAACATGCGTTCACGTTTACCCCCTCCCCAATTATCATTTCTACACCGTGATGGGTAACTCGGGATGTCCTCACTACTTCATGCGTTGCTTCGGAACTCACCGTCTTCCAGGCTACGGACAAAGTTTATTGACGAATTGGAAACATCTACCTCTAATCCGTAGGACTCCACAATTAGATTGGCCCTGGTTTTGATGATTCTCTACTTCTTACGCAGTACACCACCGACTGATATTGCAACGCGCTTTGGCTGCGCCACAAGACACATTAACATTTCGGTAAGAGTTTAGGATGTGACGGTGACGAATAGCGAGGAAGTTCGTGATGCGTGAGTGTACAAGCTCTGTCATAAGCTGGACAGTCGTGATCTTCAGGAAGTGTTCTGCTCTCCGTTTTCTAATCGCATATTCACCAGAACCCTTACTCGTGCCATCCGGTTTCGATTTGGCGTTCTACAACTCACGGTCCAAAGTTTTTTAGATGACCGAAGTGATCATTCAGTCCAATGTCGTGACGGTTGCGGTCAACCATAAAACCCTGCTCATATTCATTAATCTTTGTGGATCACACACAACATGCATTGTGCTTGATACAGCTGGGAGGCCAAAGGCCTAACTGAAGGTCTATGCAATCTTGGCTAAACAGCCTTTGGGGAGTTACGAGTACGAACAGCAGCCTCGTCCATCTACGCCGAAGTGACGATAGGTCGTGACGACAAGGCTGTTATTCTTGACGCCAATATAATGGATTATTACCGATGACCTAGCTGCCTGGACCGACTCCAATAATGTTGTGATTCAGTGGGTCCCCTTAATGCGGGTTGTTGCGTAGATTCGATCTCTCACAATTTTGTGATCAACACACGTCGTGGAATCATGTATACTTCCTCACTCAGTGCCAGACTTCTACTGGAACTGCCCGATTATGAATTCGCCGATTTTTGTCTAGTGATTATTCTGGGTTCTCCCAACATCTACGACACACAAGTACGTTGACTGTTGTCACCTTTCTGATAAATGCTTCACTAAAAAAGGATATTTTCCCATTCCTACATCTGGACCTTGGCTTCGTCAGCACTGCAGTGACCTGAACAGTCTTTTAGTTCTAAAGACCTTCATCGTTTTTCTGTTGGTAACGTAACACACGAAAACTTTTATGTGATGACTGTCGAGTTATCTTTATTTGTCAGCCTCACGGGAACATTTTTCACTTGTTTAGGGTTCCAATTCACATGGAGAGTTATACGCCAGTATGTATGAAATTTCCCCTTATTCCACATTTCGTTACTTATTTTTTCATATCACTGGTTGCTCCTTCATTGAATGAAGCTACAAAAAACTGCTGTTCCAACTAAACGATAAATAACGGAAGCTAACAAAAGAAATTTACCAGTCGTCCTCAACTAGTTGGTTGAAATTTCAACACAGGTTTGTGTACGTTAGTATGATAATAATTCTCAACAGGGCTTTCCAGCGTTATCATAATTGTTTCTAGAACTGTTTACTTCACACACACTAACTAAATCAGATTGTCTGATTTCAGCATATCAAATTACTCGCGTAATACTACAGTTGAATAAATATCGAGGGAAACTTGAGTTATCAATGATACAACAAATTGTTGTGTATATATTTATACAAATTCGAATGGATCAAGTTCGTTTGGCTGATGTTTTCTAGTTGTCTGTTTGTCTACAAGACTCCAGAAAGTAGGTTCATTTGCATTGTCATTTTCCCGCCGAATCATGTTTTCATATTGCAAACACTGGCAATACAATCTAGTTTTGTAGCGAAGTAACTGGGAACGAAGTAGCACTTGCATTTAATTTAGTCGTCATTCATATTCCAATGGCTTTTCTATATTCAAGAAAACAGAGTTCGACCCCTTCTGAAACAACCATCTTTGTTGTTGATATTATTATTCTTCCGATATGGGAATCCCTTTTTGTTTAATATGACATCAATGGTAAATAGTTCAACACAATTATCTTGTAAGCATTTGGACTGGAATTTAACATGGGGTCAGAATAGACACACATAACTGCTGAGCACCAACTAGGACAAAACTGAAGTCTATGGGTGTTTTTCATTGAGAGGTCATATGGAAAGTATAACTGTACGTGAAGTCTGTAATTGTCCATGGGCGGTGTTCCCTTTATGTGAATTAAAGTCATCAACTATTTTTGGGAGAGATTACACTTCGTTATCACCTGCCAAGGTGTTTGGCTGTATATACTGTGTTTCTTGTTTGGTCTCTAAAAAACTTCCTTGAATACACGTTCACAGTGGCAGTGATGTACTATACGAATATTGTTGAACAACAGGCTAGGTTTGTCAGGTATGCGGAAAGTGGAAAAATATGATTTCAAACTGATGCACAAAGAACGATCACGGGTGTTGTCGCAAAGAATGCATTTGACGACTTATTCGCAATAAAATCGTAAAATCTACCCGTAAGATATCCATTCCATACCGCTTGAGGTAGTAGAGCACGGACAGTTAGACACTTCCGATTTTGGATAATTGAATCTGTACACAACAATGATTGCCACTGTAGCTAGTGTGAACGATTCCAAATTGGATGGCCCGATCGTCCGCGGTATATCCGAAAACACATCATTCCACAAAGTGGCCACATACTTCTCATACTGTTTGCGAACAAACCGTCTGTCTTCTTTTGTCATTCTAGGCAACAGGTCAACTGGTCTATAGGGAAAGAGTATCTTTTATTCGTTGACAAAAATGAACGATACACTGATTAATATTATCCCTACAATGATGCAATGTCATAATTCTATCTGTTACCAATTCATAGTCACATAATATCAGAGTCGAACCGGTATGTCATTAATTCATGTTCGAAAAATAGTTCCTAAACTCTTACAGAGATATAGTAATCAGGCCTTCGTCTGAAAACAGAAGATTAATGGGTTGGTTACTTTCCCTAACAGTAGCGCTTTCTTTTTTTCATTGATTCTGATAGCGCACCAATTTGTAGTTGATCTGCAAACTACAAACCAAACACAGAGATTCCGGAAGGGGTTAAGAGAAATTATTACAAACAATTGGTCCAAGCAACCATCATCGAAGGGACGAACAGCTGTTTCCACCATGTTGGTTTTCATGAACACCACGTATGCCAGAGAATGGAGCCCATGGGTAGGGAACAAGCGTCGGAGTATAATATAGTCTCAGCCACTAAACCGCGGGGTCGCGGTGTTGCAAGAAGGTATGTCAATTATTATGCTCGGCTGACGCGCTTCCCTGTTATTACGTACTGAAATCGGTCATCCTTGTTGTGGCTGTCTGAAAACCAGAAAACAATCACGATGGTTGTAGAAGGTTTGAGTTAAGTACCAATCATTTCTAAAGTCTGTTACGATGAGGATTCTCAAATATTGCCACTGGTCAAAGTCCACAAGATAATCGTAAAATTCGATTATTTCGAAAACCGCATTTTCTCCTTTAAATTTGATCACATTTGAGGAAACCTGTGTGCAAGAAAACAGTGAGTGAAATTTCAGAAATACAACATTGATGGCGTACCCTTCGATCCTATACATTGAACTCTTTTGGACGCGCACAGTTTACATCAACCAGCATTAGGACGTTTTAACTCGGCGTGGCTACTGTGTTTAACAGTTATCCACATTTTTTGAGACCCGAAAATCATGGTCTTCATTCGGGTTATCTTTTTAAGAAAAAGTTGATTCTGACCACTGGGGTAATTATAGTTTACCAAGTTGTCTGAACCAAATGGATTGCACCGAACCGGATAAGCGAACATCGATTGCAAATCACAAGTAATGGTTGTATCTATCAACACTGTGTTATACGGTGTGTCTAGACCACTTAACTCAACGCTCCAAATTGATACGGCTGCCATGTTCTCCTAGCTTTCTGCCACTAATGTGTGAAGTGATGGGTGATTCATTTGTCTGTCGTCAAGTATGAGTCGTGCGTAAAGTGGACAGTTCCAGTTTTGTTCTCTATTTGGAGTCTAGACACATTCTGAGTGATTTTCTAGCTAATATTATTATCCCTGTGCCTCACTATAATGAACAGAGAGAAACTTTAGTGATCGTTTTCTTTTTGTGACAGCATCCGAGTGCAGGTCAAAAAATGCTTAATCGCCGGTCGTTTTGCACAATCAGAAGATTTCAACTGTCGGTTTTCTTTGCATTTTTCCTCATGGCGGTGTAAAACTTCCAGTTACAGAAACTAAACTCGGTGATCTGACATTCACACCTGTTTCGTAAAGAGAGACTGAACAGCGTGTTATGCTCATATCTCGACTGTGATAGTTTAGCTCGTTCCTGAAGTTAACGTATCAGGTTTATACAGGTTGTAGATGTTGTTTTCCTTCGGTACAGATCTTTGATAACATTCCAAAAATGTATGAAGAAGAGCATTCAACTTTGCCCTGCTGAGTGTACGTATCGATGCACGTAGTTGATCCTGATTTTCTGATTCTGAGGCGTTTGGATATATAGGAAACGACTTTCAACAGTTTGCTCTGTTTCTACCTGTGAAGTAGGTCATAATGATTCATCACCATCTTGATGGACGTGTCAAGCTTTTATGATGGAAGCCGTTGACTGCTGGCTAATTACTATATTTGCAATCACCCCGTCCAGCTGGTTGCTGGATATAGGAACACGTTCTCATCACCTTACATATAAACACGATTCACTAGGCTACTATCAGTTGTCCCTGTGTTCTTTCCGCGGTAGCGAGCAGTTCACTCAGTGTTTAATCACACGTATGCTGATGCGATTATCAGCTTTCTTGGCAAGTTCAAATTTGACAAATCGCAGGGTTTTGGGAATCAAGTTGTCCTTTTCAAGCCGTTATCAGGCATTGTTTATATTCCGTGCAGTAAAACATAGTGAATGTTTCTTGTGGCTCATATTTGTTTTCGGTCGATTGCCTTCTTGCGTTTGATGAGTGCGAAGATTTATGTTGATTTCACAGAATAAAAACCTCTACAGATTTGTTTAAGTGTAAACCAGTTATGCTGCCTACAGTGCCTTAGCATACCCGCGTACGAGAATAATTGCCCCGCCAAGCATTCGGCTGTGGTTTCGCAGCATTCGAAATATTTGGAAACTCCAAAATTCAGCTTTCCGTTTTCAGGCACATTCTCACCATCCCCTCATATAATTTTCAACTCGATAAATATGTAATATTTTTCGTTAGTGACATGTAATTACTGCGGTTCCTCATTGCTATACATTTAAAACCTGTTTGCAGTTACTGCGCTATTTATAATTCCAGCTTATCTGTCACGTTCGGTAAAAGCTAACTGGATGTTTCACACAAAACAACAGGATAATTCAACTCATTCAGTGGGTTGACAGTTCACAATAGCACTCACTCCCACAGTCCGGGTTCCTACCTTCTCCTTCTGTCAGTCGGTAAATTGACCTTCGTCTACCCAAATAAACGGCTGCCAGCCGATCCTTACAAGCCAGCATCTGTTCAGCCGTACCCAATCAGACAACTTAGTCTACCCGCAATTTCTGAGCTTCGTGCTGCTGCCATTCTATCACTGTCGAATCCGGTTGTAGTTTCTTAATCCCACAAGGTTAATGTTGTCACTACAATGTACCCGTGCAATATTAATTGTATCCGTCTACTGGCTATAAGGTAAAGCAAGCCGGTCAGATATCAGTATACAGTCCCCGAGCAACAGAAAACAATAATCACACAATAAGTAAGTAAATTTACCTAATGAGGCTAGACGACTTGTCACTGCTAGCCTTCACAAAATATCGGTGGAACGTGACTGTGGTTTTAGTCTCATTCTCAGTCGTACTGCGCCAGTATGATTCCCAACGCATGGACAATTGTGTCAATGTGTTCTGGTTATGTTAGTCCACACAGTATCGGAAAAATTTGGGGATGGTGGTGGTGTCAAATTCGACAACAGTTAGAATGCAACGAATTTCATGTCCTGTCCAAACTGGTTGATGGATGTTAACTGGACCAATGGAGAGAAACATGGCAAGCAGCACACACTACACTAAGCAGAATTGGAACTTACTGAACCGTGATTTGATAGACAAAATGTTGATAACAGTTGTTAATCGAGGAACATCGGATATGGAATGCAATGAGCAGAACATTGACCATTAAAAAACATACGGTTACTGAAAGGTTCGAGCAAGCTTTAACCTACATGTCTATTATCTGCAAATGTCACGCATGATTCCGAAATGACTGCAAAATGGACAAACATATGACAGTTTATGTTCATGTACACGAGCAGGACATTCACAACGGAACTACAAAAGATGAAACATACCACTAGGAAACCCGAAAGAGGCCATGTTTTGTGAGTGAAGCTCATTAGAGCTAACCATGATGAGCCTTTTGAAAGAGAACGAGAGTTGTAACATCCTTTCTTTCTATTAATGTCCTCGGAGTAAAATCTTCAAGACTTTTAAGGATTTGTCCCGGTGTTCTTGAAGTTGGTATGCCCTAACCTCATTCACGACGAAAACTGGAACCCCTACATCATTTTACCAGGAATCTGGTGCATAATGTACCAATTCGCAAGACTGACTCACTCGAAAAAGCTTTGTAAACTAGAGTGTATGAATGTGACCCAAACAACACGTTCAGTGTTGATGAAACAGAGCCATGTTACATGACTATGATGCATCAGACTATTATGATGAGATCAGGAGTGGGGATACAAATATGATGATGCTAGTCTGTGGCACTAATATGGGTGGGAAATCACTCACATTAGTGGTTAACAAATGTCGAACTCCAAAATGCGTTTGAAGTGTTATCATCAGGACTTTTTCACTCTCGTATCCTTGTTTATCCTAGAATATGAAAGTTAACCTCAGGGAGTAGTTTGTTAGAAAAAAACAGACATTTTGTGCACATTGGGATGCACTCATTTCGATTTAATGATTTGTCTGTTTTTTTGTTTTTGATCGATTGATTGGACATTTACTCCCGTTTCAAACATCTTCCAGTGGGTCTACATGCAAAAGACGAATGATACTTTTGTCTGTTTCTCATGTGAGACGGGATGATGTAGCCGGGTTGAAACAACCAATCAGTGTAATGATTATTGCTGTTTATACGTTTTTCAATTTAGGTTGTCTCGATAAGATTTGCGTGTATTTTGTAGTCAACTTAAGATGTCCTAAAGGGTTTGGCTTGGTTTAAATGACGAACAATGCATCACGGCTAATGTGTACACAGGGATTGGTCATCTCTTTCAAAGTGAGAGGCGCGATCACGCCAGACGCAGATAGTAATGAATATAATGAGTGAAGTTCACCATTGTCAGTTTATGTGTTGATTTTCGAAAGGGGTTTTGAGTTTATACGTAAGACATGGAATGATGAGTTGCGCGAATGACAGTAAAGAAAAGAACCATCGGGGCAACATTTCATTTTCTATAGTTAACTATCTACTGTAGCAAGATGTCCTGTAAACACAATAACGAGGTGTGCTTTTTCTCTGTTCTGCATATTTTTGCTCTCTTATTTATTAGGATGTGTGAAATAGGAAGTTAACTAACCAGGTTACGACGGTAGGAAATGTCTCAATTGGAAGATGAAGACGATAAGGGGGTTAGTAATTTAATTTTATCACAAAGGGTTCATGTTATCATCGATTTGTTGAAGCTATAACCAACTTACCGATAAGGCCTACTGATAGTCTACTGAGTTTGAAATTAACTACTTTTGAAAAAGTCATTGAATGTAATAAAACGAAGGATTCACTATCCATTTTCTGGAAACAGCTGTTGATTTTCGTTCTTTAAATCGGCTTCCACTATTACAAGCAGAAGAAAAAGTTTACCTTATAAATGGCTGTAGCAAAAGAGAACTCAGCTGTCAGTAGGTTTTTCCCAAGCAGCTGCCATAGAATTGAACATACTTGTTACGAACGTGACAATTTACTAAACACGCATGCACCAGTTGTTGTGGGCTAAGTTGATAATTCTTCACTGGTTTACTCAAGAAATTCCCATAAGATATTGTTTATGTTATTCTTTGGGCATTTTACGGGCATTTACCTAGGAACGGCTAGTTTCATGTTGTCATTGGCTCATTTAGTCGTGAACCTGGTTGAAGCCAAAGCCCTAAGTCCTAAAATATTGAGTTATAAACACAGTTGGACGAACCGCATAATCCGGCGCCAAGTTGATCGGGTGATCGCT
>JTDE01000631.1:114584-171440 GCA_014338405.1 Paragonimus skrjabini miyazakii
CGACTGGCTGTTTACTTAGGAAGTGAGTACTTTTCCGCGATCTCGGAGGTGGCTACTTATGATCAGTCTGAGTGTGTGCGGCTCCGAAGAACAAATAACTCACTCGCTTGTGCGCTCACACACAATGATATCAACGGTCGACAAAGAGAGAACACTGGTTTTAACCGGTTTCGCAGTATCACGGATATGAGGTGGTTAATCGCTTCAGTTCATCTAAACAAAGCAGGTGATTTCCGACTGGAAAACATTTTGGTTAAGAATCATTTTTTCTTGAACGGTGGCATGAATAACTGCGTTAAGTTTGTTTGTTTTATATCATCCGAATGTATGTAAAAAGGTAACGGAATAACTCACAGGCAATCTGTCAGGTATCAGACATTTATAGCAAAATAAGTCAATCATTTCCCACAAGATATTCATTTATTTCTACATGACATGCTACCAACACTTCGCTCAAGTAAACAATTATAACTGCTGTAAAAGCTATTCCCTTCCGTGAATGGAGACCTTCTTGTGAATTGCTGAAAATAACTAATTGCACACGTGACTACTTGGGATTATGAGGATGACTTCAATTCGGTTGAATGTAAACAGCGCCGTTTTTTATGGTGACTGTAAAAATAATCGTCAACTGCCACTTCATTCTGTTACCAGCTTGTACCGCGACCATTACTGTTATGCTTCACAGAATCTCAATCCAGGTAGATCCTTGGATAATCCTCTATAACGTCAAACCTTGGGAAAGACTGGAATCGTGCATTGGAATGAACAATGAAGTACAGTCAACTTAACTATGTTGACCCGAAAAGATAAATCTTCCGCTTCCTCTGTTTCTGCATCCAGCAAATCTTTTTTCTCAGTGACTATTAGTTCTTATAGCAGCTTTGGTATACTACAACTTCCTACGAATCTTTCCGGGTTACCACTAGAACGCACTACAGACGTGACCAAGTGCACTTCCTCTGTAAGACAGATGCGTGTAGATTCATCTTGTCCGTAAGAATAGTGTACTCATTACTGTGCGTTTATAATGAATCGGTGGAGAAAGTTACGTCTGTCGACCTATGAAGTCACTTCTGAAGTCAACATAACTGCGAAAGCATTTCAATGTCAACTCAATCCAGGAATACCGCAGTATATAGCAGCCTTTTCTGTGTGAATGCTTCTCAATTCACGATGAACACATTTTATTTTGTTTGTCCAACCCTTTTTGTTTGGTAGATGCAGATCGGATTGATGCATTAATACCAGCTGAACCATTCTGAGTTTACATAAAAAATCTTGACATTTATTTTTAATATCGTTTCTTACCGCTCACTTCATTTTCATACTATACTGTCAACCTTATAAGTTCAATGATCAATATTCCCTTGTCACCTAGGGCCAACTAACTTAACGAACATGCCATGTAAGACTGTGGAACATTTTATCAAACAGACTGTCTTAAATAATACCTCTCTATCTCAGTAAGTATTCCTACAAACAAGGTCTTACATAACAGCGATTACTGCCCTATATCATGTCTAGTTTTGTTCTGAAATTGTCATAACATTCGTCTGGGAGCCACACAACTCACTTTTACAGAAATTGGAGACATGGCATTAAAAGTCATACTCGTTGTCGAAAAATCTTGCTATTTAATTTTGGAATTTTTCGGGTTGAATCTGATTCTATCAGTGTTAGTGTGTAGTGATAAACAAAATGTTGTGGAAAATTGAGTGAAACTATTTATTACCATATGTATACATATATATATATATACATAATGTTGCATCATTGGTAACAAGTGAAATGAGTTTATTTCAGATCCTGTGGAGGCAGTTGCAACATGCCGGGTGAACCAGGGAACGGCTGAGTGGTGTGGCATAAATTGATCTGATTTAGAAATGTGCCCAGCCGTGTTATTTGTATGTCGTATCAAACAATACAAGTCCTAGAGGTTGAACTCTTTACGTCTTATACCCTAGACTACTGAGAAATTCGTCAGCTTGTTCGAACAATTTGCTTAGAGCTCTTTAACAGAAAATGCGTGTCTGCTATGGCTGTGGCAAATACTGTACAAGGTTATGTGTGGATGGCATGGATACTGGTCTTACTGACAGAGCCGGAATCGTTGACTTTGGCCGGTGTTGATTCAAAGACGTTATTTCTGACGTTGACCGAATAAACTTAGAAACTTTTATAGCACAAATTATCCCTCAAAATTTAAAGCAAAAGGTTATTAACGTTGAGCTATTTTCAAACATTAAATATAATAGGTCAGATAATTAGCCAAGCTGGTTACATGGCGAGATTAACACACTAACTACCAAATATTTGCAGATTAATGAACTGTAAGTTCGATGGAGAGTTCAGGGTGCTAGGTCAAGTGATTGAAGAAGAATGGGCCAGTTTCGGATTGTCATTCAAAACTTTATTACAGATAGCACTCAACTATCTCGGTTATTATGCTGTAAGGATCGATATTAGGACCGCCACTATTTTTAGTTCATATTAATGTTTCACAGACTATACTTTCTAGTTATTTTGTACTCTTTGCAAATTAGTTGAAAGTCTAGAGGTTGTAGAGTTGCAGCGTTGTGCAAGCTGAACTCAGTACAGTCAAACTTTGATCAGATGAGTGATATCTTCCAACCATTAATGATAAACTAAAAAACGTTCATCTTGGCGGCGGTTCTAGCATCCTACTTGTAATACAGTATCCACAAACAAATGTTTTACCAACATGGGTAACTGGCCATCATATTGTCATAATAATACACCCAACAAATTTGCTGTCGTGCTACATAGGACAAAACGGACGTTCCCCTGAAACGACGAGGATATCTATCCAGTTAAGCGTAGGGTTCACGTCCAACCATTACCATGACTAAAATATCTAATCCTCAATTATGGTTAGTGCTTGAATACAATTTAAAGCCTTATCAAACTTTTATTTGTTTAGTAGAAGTAGGTTGGTCTTATAAGATATGATATAAGGTGAGGAGGCACAAATTGTATCTAGTTGTTCATTAGGGCTGGTAACAACAGTTTTTTCTGATTGTCTTTCGGAAGACTTATCGTCACTGTGACATCGGTGGATGTGTCATGCTGATTCGAGAAACCTGAACTTTAGTCTCGCACTATACATCAATCAGTGAATCAGCGAATGGCTAAACATGTTGGGCATAGTAGTTCGCTACCAACCAAGTCAACCAAGATGTAGTTGTGCTCCCTGATCATATACCTGCAGTCTACGTACCTCAACATTGCCATGCGTAGGGTCAATTTATTACTCATTCCCGATAACATGTAAGATACCGAGATTGGAACCGAGGGATTTACACTCGGAATTAACTTACTTGCACAATAAGTGCTCCTTTGCGTCGAATGCAGTAAGAGTACATCGATTGTTAGTCTCGGGTGGTGAGAAGTAAACATCGTTTGAATTTTAGAGGGATAACTGAGACGAATTCCACCAGAGCCTTCCCTCTGTCGAGGTGTTATATCGAGCGGTTTACAACCTGTGACAGTGTCGGATCAGGCCCAATCGCTCGATCGAAGACTCAATATATGCATTTTACTGAATGTTTGAATGTTGAGTGAACATAAATTTTTGTTTCATTACCTTGATCACTTAGATACATGGAATACTTGGAAGCACCATGCGAAGAATATAAACACAAATCACCTCAGTTAGAGTGGCGGTCATAAACCAACCTGCCTATGAAGCAGCCGTACTCCACTTCATTTCGGCATATTTACACAAGTGTGAAGACTGAAACGATAAGTAAAGAATGTTTCATTCACATCGAATCTATCGATTTTAAATAAATGTTTGAAGTGCTTGAAACATTGGATTTTCATATTCATTTTACCAACACCGCGAAGAGACGTTTGACGGAAAAATGGGGGAAGGAGATTAAGGATGGTTATCTTGCCCGGTATAACATGAAAAAAACAACAGTCACAATAATATTTTGGTGCACCCATACTTTTGCACTGGCTGAACATGACGTCACCCGGGAGGAATGACACGGTTCGGTGTTGCTTACTCCCAGGTGCTACCGTGATTTTTAGTGATTACTAACCATTCAACCGATCACCCACCTCACTCAGTCTAGTACAGTTCTAGCGAGCCTAGCGAGCCGACTGTCGACCATAAAAATCGGATAATCCATCGATATGTATAAAGGCCAGTGTATGGGCTCTAATTTTGTCGCCCGAAGTTATCTGAAAAGAATATGGGTGTTAAAAAGCAACGGTGAGCAATTCAACGACGGCATAGATGTTCCATCCTTGCACAGCATTATATTTACTGCTATCAGAAAGGATTGCTAGGAGTGAGAAGGTCTCTCTAGATCACACTATCAGTGGTCTGAGCTACAGCAGCTTATTGCAGGAACAGGCGTTATCAGGGTTTTCCGGCCAGAACGAACGAATAAGTCTGGATGATGCAGTGCTAGACCGACACGGTTCTAAGTGATAACCTACTTCGGTTCCAAACGAACCATTATTCGTTATCCGGATAGTTCACAATTGTTGCTTTGTTAATTTTTCGTCCAAAAATGTGTGATTCATGGCGTTTGGCGTCCACTCAGGGGGAGTGGTGACAGACACGACAGGTTCTTGTAAAAGTTGAGTACTTGAAGAAGAGACGGTACTTAGTCAATATCACCCAGGAGATCGATAGTAAGAAGCTAAAGCTCGAATTGGTCTACGGAAGTTAACTGGTCAAATTCAATTCAGGCCGATCGATACTTTTTGTTGTCAATACAGTCTCACTAAGCGTCAGCATGTCTGTGTAGGTTTTGCGCACTAAAGGGATATACGAGTTATCTGAGTTAACGTATTGATTTGCTGGTTGAATTACTGGTGGTATTAGCCTTCTCGTTCTTTGTGGTGTTTGCCTGCTAGATTTTATTAGTGGTTTCGTCAGTCACCTTGGAAAGTGATCAGCCATACTTTCTGAGGAGTTGCCCAAAGATTTGTTAACCGTTTATCGAAGAACAACACTTTGGACGTTGCCAAGTAACATTTACTCTTTACGTTTTCATTCAGTGTTTTATCCCTGCCATGTCTCTCCAGAATTTTTTATCTGAAGCAAAATTTTCTAACACTGCTTTGTTTATGTTTTTTAACTTAACAGTTAAGTCCTGAAGTTGGGATAGTTCCCACTCTTCGAACTATTTAACGAGATTAATTGAGGAAATAAATCTGACAAACTTATGATTACAAGGAATTCGTTTTCAGGTCAGCACTAATCCAACATCTAAAAACGTAAGAATGAATCACTTGTAATTGGACGACGAGACGGCGATCAATTCGTGCCTACACACCAACAAAGCAGTTTCGCTGTAGACCATAAAATAATAGAATACATATAACCTGCGGTTAGCAACAACAGAACCAGTTCTGGTTGCGAATTCATGTGAGACGAGGGGATATTATAGATTTCAAAGCATACTGGCATACTGATATGTGTTTATCAACTGCTTGGCTATAAAAGTATTACCGTGTTCCTGATTTAAGTCAAAAGGTACGCTGGTTGATACTCCGTTTTCTGCTTACCAGAAATAATAATAACATCTCCAGCGATTGCTCGGGAATTGTGATGGATGTTACTCACAGCCGAATGCACTATTTTTGCTACTGACAATGGAAACTGGGGGTTAGAACCGAATGGATACACGTCAATGTCCGGTAAATCCATTACTAATCTAGCAGCATGGCAACCAAACGAGTTGATTGGTGTAACCAACCTCGACGAACAGCACTGGGAGACCAGTCGAAGTACGATAAGCGATCTGCGAAACGTGCAGCCCTGTAGAATCAGAAATCAGTTCTACGAATGCAATAAAAAATGATGCGCTCTCCAATGAAATCCAACCATATATCGGCTAATGAAATTGTACAAAATGAATACTTGAATGTTCGGAGTTTTCGTTGTAAATCAACCGTTGGATTTTATACGACTGAATGCCAACTGAAGGTCAGCCTTCATTGTGATACCTCCACGTAGTTTTGTTAACAAGACAGGCAAGTTATGTAGCTTTCAAAGAATGGGTACAATTCAGTCAATATATGCCACGGTTATAACTCGACGTAAACTAATGTTCTGTGCCATAGTGATTTAAGTTTAGTCCACTTACTACACAGTGACAGTGGCATTAACAGAGGTCAGTCAGGAACACTGGAACTGTTACCACAACCAAGAATTTTGAAAAACAACAAAATAGTTTTACCGCTGTTTTCTAAATTGTCCCTACGGAAACCAAGATTTCGTGTCGTCTGGTGCTATTCGGAGTAAAAAACAAACAAATGAACGTGAACTTCAGCAATATCTACTTTGAAGTAACTAAATTAACTTGTAACCATAATAAGTTGAAGACTTTTGTGCGAAACTGATTCACTGGGAAACCATTAAAATGTGATAACTTGGAATGAATGGTTTTCATGCTTTTACACAAAGGTTTCTATCATCACTACCTGTATAGCATTGCTTTGTGTCACAGTGTGTGAGTTTGTGTAATAAGCCAGTATCTTCAGGCTTCACAGTTTGGAATTAGTTGTTTCTAGCGTTGACCACGAACAACCATTAGTCGGAAATGAGAATTTTTCCAGAGCGCAACTCGTTCAGAAAATTTGATGACGCAGAGGTCCCAGAGGGGATCTGAGAAGGGCTCTTATGTAATCAGTTACCGTTCGTCTACAAGAGAGATTAAAATGTAGACCACATGTCTTGCTACATCCAGTGTGACCCCGACCCTGTGTTCTGAAAGATGTCTGGACGGCCACTCTGTGATGGTCAACCGCGGGTCCAGTACCTAAGCCTGTGAGCTGCTATGATAACTCAACAGCTAATCATTACTGACAACCTGTCTAGTTGCAACACAATGGGTAAAAAAACGAAATATATTCCCTCATGTTTTATGTTTACCTTCCGGAATCAATAGCTATTCATTACATCGTTGGTGGTCAGTAAAGTTAGTTGTTTTTAACCGCACGTTTTACTTTTAACGTCTGATTTATGTCACTTTCGTGCAAAAGTATGAAAACAATTCATAATATATCCGTACATTCCAAATAATCAAGATTCATTGGTTTCCCAGTGAATCAGTCTCGCACGAAAAACCTTCAAATTATGATGGTTGCAAGTTAATGTAGATGCTTCAATGTAGTCACTGCTGAAGTTCAAGTTCATTTATTTTTTTACTCCGAATTGCACGAGAGGACACGAAATATTGGTTCCCGAAGGTGCAGTGTAGGAAAAAAAGGTAGTAGAACCATTTTGTTATCATTGGTGAGGAGTTACTTCCTTTATAGCCCAATTCAAAATCCTTGAGCGTGTTACAGTTTGAAACATTTGTTAATCAGTTTAGCTGTGTTCAGTCCGTGTGCTCTAACTGTTAACTGTTATGTACATGTCATTTGGCTCAAATCAATGATCAATAAACGGGCGTTAGGAGATACACTGCTCCCTACGAAGAATAAATGTTGTGACATCCAACGCAAATTTTTTCAACTCTCATCTCAACAATTCTTTCCCGCCGATATGTTGATAGTTAAACGGCACCTATCATAGTGAAACTACGGTTTGAGGTTGGTGTTGTGCAAAAACCAGTAAGCGAATAAAAAGTAGTCTGGATTTGAACACATTTAATCCAACCCGTTTGACAGCTACAAACGATACAATCTTTGGAACTGTTCCACATTTACTGTCTCCAATTTTTTCAGTCTGAATACAACCGCTGACAGATTCAGGTCTCTACTTGCTGTTGTGTATGTCGATACATGATGGTTGTTAGGTGGAGGATGCTATTGTCAAACAGGCTGTCCCTATGGAGATTAATTTATGAGGTAGTAAACGCTTCGCAGAGCTTAAAAAATTGGTCCCGGCTGGAAGGCGATAGTTTAAAGACGAGTTTGCTGCGTACAAGTTTTCAGTCTTAAATAGATATGGTGAGAATTCATTAATAATGTTCAACTTTCCTATTTCTGTCCTGTTTATCGATTTATGGTTTTGAAAAATATTCTATTTCGTTCAGTATTGACCGAGTATACTGAAATGAAGCGGAACTTTACACTTTATTCCTGTTATCTCGCTTTTCACAATACGTCCTATTCGAAACGAATACTCTTCGTGGTCAATAAACAGAGAGCAGTAAACCATGTGAAAAGTGAGCTAAACTTCCCGCTCATCTTGTTCCGGTGATTCGCATAATCCCGTGCACACTTATAACTGTGTGCCACCCAATACGACTCGCCAACTTACGTTTGGAATCAGCTTTAAAGAAGCTCGACGACTTCGTATCAACTTTTCACAATTTAATTTCTTGAAGGCGTCTTAAAAAAATCTTGGGAGTCGTTAAAATTGCAGGAAAATATTTCGAACTATGTTTGTTCATATATGACAGAAGAGCGCAAATAGGAGTGATTCTACCTTTTTGTTACGTCACTCAGCGAAAGATTTAGAGACGTATTTCGTACTAAAAACTGACGCCATTGTTTTATTCAACCATGCGCTTCCGTGTAGTGATGCGCTCATTGGAGAAGTGTTTTACTAACCACGGAACCAGTGACAGGGTTAATGTGCATGAAGCACGTTGCGATGTGGATGGAACGATGCGCCATAGTTCACAAGGTGACATCTGCGGTTTTTCTAGATTCCTTTTTGTTTCAATGAGTATAATTCTAACACGCTAGTAAACATCGTTATACGGCACGTTTAGTAAATTTAACTAACAATGTTGCTAGTTATTATCACGTTGAAGATAAAGTTTTTCATCTGCAGATGTAACAATCAATCAGTCTTAGCCTGGGTTTCGAAATGAACGATACTCACTTTCAACTGTTCAATCATTAAATTTTTTGTCTGCTTTTTCGTGCAGATGTGTTCGCTTTGCGTCCACCCACGCTCCTAATAAATATAACAGCCCTTCGCCTTATTGCTGGGGGAGAACATGTTAAAGGTTTTGAAACTCTTGATTTGTTTTTGATGAAGCCAATTTCCAAAAAATCAATAATTACCATTTCATGTTATTGTGGTGCAAGTTGAATAGAAGCTATGGCCAAATCTAATCTTTGTTACCATCACTGACTTTACAATAGGCACGACCGAATTATCACATTTGAACGCTCAACCACTTTCGCCTGTGAGTAATGATCAGGTTGCCCGATCGTCTCGAGAAGAGACACAGTTACTGTCTGTTAACTCAAATGGATGACCACTCGGCTAGGACTCCTGTCCAAATTTATGTAACACATATCATTAACTTGTTGAGCGGTACTTTGATTACTGGTGAGTAGTGGAGGATTTTGATTTGCATATAGGTTGAACATCACCCACAATCGATCGCAGCTGTCGCATTCCTATAGACTTTCCAGTTGGATGAATGGCGTAGTGGTCAACACGGTCGCTTCATGAAAGCGTGGCTACCGGAGTTCTGGTCCCCACAGTGGCAAGAATATGTACTACTGAAGAGGTCTAACAAAAGCGAAACTCGAGTCTAGTAATTCTTTTCAAAAGGGGCCAATTGGAGTGTCCATGGGAATGCGGCAGCTGCGATTAATTGTGGATGATGTTCAACCTATATAACTAAATACTTACCATTTTATGTTATTATGGTGCGGCTTAGAAAAAAGTGTCGTACCAGTTACAATCTTTGCTAGTGGAATTATTTTGATACGCCCTAATTTCGTTGTCTTTTGCGCCGACGAATACTCATACTGCTGGACTCGGGTATATCGAGCTGGGTTATCGTAGGCAAACCGGACTGTTGTCATGACAATTCACGTTACGTTAGGAATAAGTGTCGATGCTGTGTAATTAGAAAGTCAAAAATTGTTATTATTAATGAAGTTTTCAAACTCCCTTGTCGTGAGTTTTTACCAACACTACTGCTTTATTATGTCGCAAAATGAATGGCTGGATCTAAGTAGATGTGAAAATATTCACTTATATGTAGTATAAGATTTTGGTTAACGTAAATTGAATATTATTCGGAGTTGGTCGGCGTATTCGAATTCAGACAGACGTTTTAGCCACACAATTAGGCAGCACTGCATGCGAATAAATGTGGCACAACGCTTGCATACGATAAATCAGTCGTGCCCAATGTAAGTACGAGGAAAACACACGGTGGATCTGTTCGCTAATCAGATAATAGCATCATTTCCCTGGGAATGATAAACCAATGTCTAGTTTCACAACTGACCCCTGTTTTCTGCTTTATAGTGGAAGTGTCAAGAAATGTTTCAACTGATCACACTCACCTGAAAAAGTATGTAACGTGCTCACTGGCCAAGGCAGTTCAATTTCGATCAACATTGTCGAAATCAGTTGTCATCTATGGTACGATAGAAGTGGTATAGGGTGAAACAAATTGGATTATTGTTATTTGATAACCGACACAAACACAGTAAATCAATATACGTCTACTTTTGCTACGGTTCAAGATTTTTAGCAGGTAAGCCAATAAGTGGGATGTTCCACTTGACATTAGTGACACCCTCACCCGATTCGTCTCTTAAAAATCTTTATTGTGTCCGCAATTTAACGTCCACGCACACAACAGTTTGAACCAAGACACAACTTACCTGATGCATAAAAGTATGTCACTAAGTCCGTTCTCATCAGCTTATACGAATGAACCGGCAGAGCGTCCTTTACCAGATAAACCAGGTTTGTTTTCTTATTGAAAATTGTCATGCACTATATATATATATTTATACTGAAACATATTTTTTCCAAAATGCGCTCCTCATTACCGACTCTTCGTACACTGACATGTTGATTGGCTAGCACAGACTCTCTGGAATGTAAAGCAAGTGGAGTTTTGTTATAATGGAATGTTTTGTCATATCAAATAGATATAACATCAGTGGTACATTCTACAAAATAGGCAGTTGTCACAATACGAACTCAACACGTTTCTCAGGGTAAAGGTGCTACCAATTTTACTGCATTTTTGGATGCCTGTGGATGGGGATTCAGTATACATTGACCAAGAGTTGTTTCAAAACAGATGACGGCAAACTTGTTCGTACTGCTGACTTATTCGGAAACTGCATTAAAAACAAAAATTCTGAGAAATATGTTTACTTCTAACGGAATAGTAGACCTCTCTTCAAGGCCATTATCAATCGAACAAGGCTTAGTTGTTTTGTCAAAATTGTTATGCGAATTATATACCTTTTTCTGTCTGTAGACTTGTATTTCCAATCTCTCGAAAACTCAGAATTATCCGTTACATCACTACACGCACCATTCTTTACAACTCATGTCTACAGCTCCATAAACCTGTATGGTGATGAACATATGCATTAGACTAATATCCAGAAGCGAACCATTTTTATATGGATAGAGTCCCGAATATTAACGCGATTGAAACCTTGCGTACACAAACATGGAACCGAAGTAAGATTTTTCTTGATTTTCTCGTAATAAGTTGATCTGTAAGTGAGCCACAAACCAGGCAGTTTTGAGCGATGTTGATTCATAACTTTAGGTCTAACAGTCCATTTTTTTGAGATAATCTGTCTAGTATTGATTTTTGTTTATTTATTGACATTCGTTGGCTGTAGGCTATTGGTAGAAAAGTACTTCCAGTGTATTCTTGAGACTGTATTTCATTCATGAAAACTACCGGTTCACATATAACCAGATGCAATGAAATACTGAATTGTGATCTCAATTTTGTCAAACAAATAGTAATTTGATATTTCTGACCATTCTGATTAATGTAAACCTTGAATCTGAAATGTATATCATAACATAGGTTTATGGTGAGCATTCAGATTTAGAAAAATTTCACACCAATCATTTGTAGTTTGCAGTGTGTGTGTGCTATATATGACAGACATAGGAAGTAGAACGAAGACTGTGAACCTCAATCGAATAGACCATTGTTAAAAACTACCTGAAGTAGATAAAAAGAACAAATAACGTAAATAAGTGTCACTGGAGATTCGGATTTTTATTTTGTAAAAGAAAGAATCACTGGAAATTCAATAGAACATTTATTCGACACAGGTTTTACCCTAAAGCTTGACCGATAATAGTAAACATCGAATGTCGAATATCTCAGATGGATTGCGCATGAATGTTTATCTGTTTGATATAATTCATGATGTTTTACAGGATTAAGGCATACTACGTCGCGATTAGATTAATCATGGCTGGCAAACGAAGCATGTCGGTGCAAAATAAAACTTTGTACATTGTTAATTTAGACGCAATCCATAGTGTGAGTTATTGAGATGATCGTCAACGATCAAACCCCTCTGTGTTCATGTTAAGTGGCATTTGATATATTAATAACTACAACTGAATTAACTTATCGTGTTTTCAGACATTTTTGTTAAATTTTTACTAATAAAGTTGACTACAGAGTCTCAAACTCTGATGAGTTGTTTATAGTTCGACTAGGCGCTTTTCATTGAAGCAAACTGATGGTTATCAGCCGTTTTCACTACTGTATATGTGATTTTGTTTAAACCGAACTCACAGTTTGTTTGGCACTGCATTCGACATTCTTAGACGAGTGCAAACTTGAAGTAAATGCGAGTTAATTCAGGGTCGTCAATGAAATCCCAAAAATGAATAAAATATTTTTGGTTTTTTATGAAGCAGGCAATTCGGGTATCCCCTGTTATTGAACAATTACTTAAACCTGAAATGATTTTGCAATAGATATGCGATTGAATCTTTTGGATTACGCCTTCAGTCAAGTTCATCTTGATGGGACTAACTCGATGAGATTTGTCTTGAGGCGTTGACCCATGTAGATCTCAACAATAGAAGATGTCTAATTGCGAAAAAGTTTAAAATCGGCTGGGTTCAAATCAGTGACAGAAACAGCATGCTCAAACGCGGCGAGCGCTCTACCGGCTGATAAACAAGGCCACGCCGTAACTGAACAAGTTTAGATTTGGAACTCTATACTTACACAACCAACGGTGGAATATGGAACCCGCCAAACGATACAAGAGATTGTGGAATTTCTGAGATTCTGTCTTGGCCTCCTAGCTCACTTGCTGGAACACTCGCCATGTCTGAGCATGTTGTTCCTATTGTTGATTTGAATCCACTCAATGTCTCCATTTTTTGCGATTAAGTCTCCTCCAAATTATCAAATCTGCCAAACTGCTTATGGCTGATGAAAAATGGGTTTGCGCATTTCATTCTCTATTATCTCTTGTTTCTTGTGTAACTTGATGAAAGGATTAATTCAGGAGAGTCAGAGAGTAAGGCACGAATAAATCACACGTAAGCAAAACTTTGTTTGCCGTAAGATATTACTCATATAATTTTATTTCGTTAAAATGATCACCTGCAGTCATTGTTCATATCAAGCTTTAATCACGAGTTTATTCGTGCTACCTAACAAATGAAACATGACTGAACTCAAAAACCCTGAGCAAAGTATGGGGTCGCATTTTCGCCATTTAACCAGTGAAATAAAAAAAAGCAGCATTAGTTATTGAAGACTAGTTAATGAATTTTTTGAGGTACGCTGAATACTCATTGAATATGATGGTGTCTCTCATACCCGGATAAACTCAGAAGTTCGAACTGCTGGTTACTGATTGAAGCTAACAGAACAGTTTTTATGTCTCCTTTCGAGACGATCTGGCAAACTGAGTTTTACTCATACACAAAAGTGGTTATACTTTCAGATGTTATGATTGAGTCGTAGCTACTGTGAGATAACTGTCACAATGTCAACAAGATTGTTCATGGATGTGCGGCTGGACGTCTAGTGCTAGCACCAACAAGAGCGAAACTGGGGTCTGGAGCTTCTTTCTGAAAGAGACTGTCTCGAAAGTTTGCCATAATGGGGAAGTTGCTGTGACTGTCGTTCACCTCAAAAAGTGAGGTTTCAACACACTAATAAATTTATTCATCATTCATCCTAATAGAGTCAATAGATACTTCTAACTCTAATGTACTTTTTTGTGATGAATCTATTTTTCTCCATTGTGTTAACATGCACCCACCTGTTTCCTATCGTTGCTAGAATGATGATTTCATGGATTGGTCAAAGCAAGGAAACAATTGTGAAATGTGACAGTTGCGTTGTGATAAGTTGAGGTATACGAATAAATGTTGGATTGTGGATATACAATCTAGTCATAAAACCAGTGGGTGTGTAGTCTAAGGCTGTTTTCTTCAATCACTTCCCATATTGGACTGAAATTCGACAAATACTAATTATTAACTTGAATCACACTGCTGGTAATTCATTTTTATTCAATGAAGTGAAAGGCTAATTAACGACAGTTAAATCCATGCGGCAAAACCGAAATAATTTTTTACCAACCGTTAATTTTCAACTTCCACTGGTCAAATAGGCAAGTGGACTGGACTTCGTCAAAAAGGTCCACAAATATCTCAGATATTTGATTTTATGAACAGATAAGCCAGCCGAAATATGGCCCGCGAGCGTTCTTCCTCTGGGCGCCGTCGGTTAGCTGCCATGTTTAATTGGGTTGTGACCTGTATACACATGGATTAATTACTCGTGTCTGGAAAGCTCCGACAAAACACACACTGATATGAATGTTCAGTGTGCAGCTAGTGGAAGTTAATAAAGTTCGATCAAGGCCGAGGACAATTCGTGACGAGATAAAACGAAGTAGATACCCTCCCTGTACTTTCATCCCAGACTAGACAACCCCTTGTGAATTCCCCTGCTTACGTGTGCAGCCGTTATCGATTTGCAATTGACTAACATACGGCCCGGTTATCAATCGAAATGTTTTTCATTTTGTCCGATGACTTACCATAGTTGCGTTAGAGTAACAGGAGGCCGAAATCGAATCTGGTGCTACTGTCTAACAGTGACCAGCTAGAAACCTATCTCGCTGCGACAGTTTCAATCAGGCCAACTTGTTATTCAACTTGTAACGAACAGAATATGCCGCTGTTCATGACTAACTAATACATTGATCACCGAACGCACAATTGTTTTTAGTTTCCACTAGATGGACAAATCTGAATCATGAGCTTATCGATTGAAGTCAGCAGGACAATTGCTGTGCCTCCCCTGCAGACAGTAGAACAACCCGAATACTCAGTTGTGTGTAGTGTAGAGCTAATGGCCTAGTGATAAGTACTGTGACCGCTGAAACATCAAGAATAAAAGTTATCTGCACAGTGGAACTAGGTGACGCGTCGCTAATTATAACTGCGACAGGAAAAACTTTAGTCTATTGCTTTTCACTGGGACGTGCCTATTGATCCTTACCATGGATGCGACCTTTGTTAACTTATGTAAAATTGGCAAGGGCTGATTTGTACATTGCAAGAACATTTACCTTACTGTTAGTACACTCCCTAAGTAGCCCTCCTGTAATCTTAGGCCATAGTCACTTAGGGCTTGAGTACACCGTCGAAGTGTTAAAAAATTACGATCATTTGTAACGAACCTGGAGTATTGTCCAGATTAAATAACGCGTCATGCTTTATGTTATCAGTAACGCCTTCAATACATTCTGAGAGAAATAACATTTTGAGGGTTCGTCATTTGAGTTGCCTCAAGACGAGTGTCCAGTTCAAATCTAATGTTTATCTTACGTTATATCCACACATGATGCAGTAGTTTCTTTCATAATGTTTCGTATAAGAATTCCATGTGCGTACTTCATAGTCCAATCATTCGTTGTAGATCTTAACTTGTTTGCAAGTTAGTTCAGCGGTTTATCTCAGACTGAGTAGAGTTCGTACATCAGTACCGATGTTAGCAGCACTGACGAAAATTGAAGTGCTGACTGGGAAGTGAAGGTAGATTTTCTGCACAGTTCTGGATGGTGCTGTTGACAACAGTACTGATCTACGGACTCTATTGAGTCTGAGAGAATCGGTACAACTAACTCGGAAATGACTTAGAATCCACAACCTTAAGTTTTGGCTGCTCCCGTAATAAGATGTGTGGTTGAAGTTCACAGGGTACGCATACTTGGTGAGTGACAACAACCACGAAATCCGTCATGTGTCTCCGGCGAATTCTGACCATTAAACATATACTGCTTATCTGAACATATGAAACGTTAGTATGCGTTTTGTTAGACAAAGGCTCATCAACTACAGAGATGTGCAATACGAATTGTCATAATTTGTCCGTTGGTCGGTCAGTTTTCAGTCCTTCTCATCATTCATTCACTTATTCCCGTTCATCGTTTTCACTTATATCTGGTTGATAAACAAATTATAGATGATCCCTCGGCAAAAAAGTGTGTGGTGTGGTCGATGTGTGCAATTTGTAATCCTGTTCCTCATTGTTGCAAGGATTTCTGTGGACGAAATATTTGTCAACCGGATGCTTCGTGTGATGAATTACCACACAGTTGCAAAACACTTAATCAAATGAATCATGACGATATTTTGGAGAACAGCCTCATTCAGAGACTCACCACAAAATCGTTTGAACAATGCATCAGTGAGCATTTTATCAGTCCAGTAGATAAAACAGACGTTACCTGCGAACTTAGGAGCAGCTAATTTTTCCGAGGGATAGAAAGGATTTACTTTGTGATAAAGATGATCGTAACATCAACCTTTCGCTAAACTTCAAAGTGAGTGTTACATTTGCATGAGCAGATTCCGATTTATTACCTAAATATTGCATAATCCATAGATCTACCAACGTCGTAAAACCAACATATAAACATATAGAATTGAAAGCTTATACGGCGCTGTACAGCTTGTATAAAAATCACTGTGTGTTATTCCAAACACTGACAATCCAGTCCACAGGTAACCGACAACTACTGAAGAAGGGTAGTACAGAAGACAAGATAATATGCGAAACGTTCATACCAAGCAGGAATTACACAAGCTGATGTGACTGATTAAATATTCACGTAACCAGTAAGTGGTTCAAATTTGAACCAAAAACGTTTTTCTCCGAAGCACACGAAAATCTAACCGATGAAGGCAGTGTACATGAAAACCAGTCATGAATAAATAATTTATAGAATTAAAAATAAACTCCATCCTGTTTACTTCACAGCACAAATAACAAACAGCAAATTGTACTGCAATAAAACGTTTGAACATGCTAACAGAGAACGTATTCTGTTATTCGAATTTTGTCGCATTCTCAGTCACACTTTGATTTAGAGGAAACTTGTTGGAGTTAGGAAAGCCAAATTGTATGCACATCCAAGAAGTTTCCTGTAATGATGTGATGGTGTCGTGTTTTCGTTTAACTGGTCCCTGATCGATACACGCCAATCATTAAGTAAGGTCGGAACGCCAGTCCAAAGCATCTTTCAGGTTAATCAGACCGACTGTCTAATTTTCCAGCTGTGATTATTTGAAACGGCAGAAACTATTACTATCCTGCTTTGTAGTTTATGTTGTAGCATGCAAGCCCGCCGTTTACCGCTGGTTGTCCGTTACACTTACGGGCCAACTCTAGGGCAATGTGGAGACACCAGGAGACGGCGTTCTTCCGAAATAGGGGGTTCCAGCAACAATCCTGTGAAAGGAAATAACAAGAAACAAGCATGAGCCAAAGGCCCAGTAAGTCATGCACACGACTTACACAAACGATAACTAAAACGGTGGTGACAACACAACAGCACGCCCCGTCACCAATTCAAATTCAACCTGTGCGTGCTCACTGGTTTTGACCGCACGTTACAATATCTATGCGCTCTACAGACAGTTGATGCGAACCCTACTATCCCAAAACCAAATGAAATCAGATCATATATCAACTACTGAAAGGAACGTGACAAGTAGATTTACCATCCTCTAGCACTTCGCTATCACTACTTACAAGTTTATGTACATAATAACGTGATGTTCTGAGTTTCATGTGAATGTGTATACCATTTATCTATACATTGCATAAAAGTGAATTGAAATTGACTGAACATAGTCGATGACGAAGAGGGTGTTTTATAAATTTCACAGATTTAAGGCCGAACGAGCTGAGTGAATATAAGTAGCAGACATGCAATTAATCGCCTCAGTTAGATAAATCAATTAAAAGACACTTCAAAACCAAGGATAAAAAGTTAACCGTTCAGGTCCTTTCATACGTTTAGTGTTGTAAGAGCATCGGAATTCAATCTATGCAAGTTTCCAATTAAAAATACCTACCTATAAGACAGAAGGCAACTATGCGAAAATTGGCTGCACACGCATTCTGTCTTGTTACGAATGGAAGAGGCTACGATATCCCTTGTGTCAAGAATTGAAATTGTATAAAATCACAAATTAGGACTGTATCAAAACAAAGACGAACAGTGATAGGGAAGGACGGCGAACTGTGAATGGCACGTACCACTGTGAGCTGTACGGTGACATGTGGCATACGCACGGTCTGTCTTTGACCATACACACACAACACACCTTACCAAAACACAAATAAGTCATATGAAGCAATTACTTTTTTTGTTTTTTTCTTCAAAGTTAGGGAGGGTAACTGCAAATCATTTCGCTCTGATGGAGACAGATATACCGGTGAGCATGGCAACTGTGATCCGGTTTACTTTTGTTGGTGATAAAATTATCCCTCCGCATTTGGGTTTATGCCTTCCTGTCGTCTGTCGATTTTTATGTCCTCTGTCCACCGATTCATAAAATACCGACCATTAATCCCAAACGATATCCTGTTTTCTAGGACAGGTATATAGGGATAGGATAGAGTTTAATGCTCACCTCGAACACATTCTTCGCTGATAGGAAAAAAAACAAATAATCAGCGTCGGTGAGCATCGCGTAGTCCACTCGGACCTGATATAAAAAATGGATCAGTCCGCCCACTTGGTTCGTTCTCGTTTTTACAAATATGCACTCATTTATTGTCATTTGCTGTATAACACGGGTTGTTTGAGTCGATAATTTTCACATTGCTCCTCTCGACTGAACACAGTTGGACAGATGATGGGGAGGGCGATAAGCATGAAATTATTCCGAAACCATTTCTTTTTTCTTGTAGAAAGACTTAAGTCATCATGTAAAGCTGTAGTGGCCAGCCCCAGCATTATCACCTTGAAGGAGCTGACCGTTCTGGCCGAGAAATATTGAAAGTAGTGGTCCAAACAGTAAGTTCTTCTAGTTCTTATGATTCAGAAACATTAACTAATTCTTTCCAGTTGATCCGATAGAAGTTGATGCGTGAATTGAATCATTATCACTCTGCATTGGGGAAATGCTATACCATTGTTCCCTTACAAACTTTTGAATCTCCACAGGTGAACACTCCCATATAACATACTGCAGCGAATCCGTGGCCTATCCATCAGCCTTCACACTCACAATTCGACTTCCACTTTCTGTGCTTTGATGATCAACATGCCGAACCTGACAGAAATGGTACCAAACCGCGTTGGTTGGTGATTGGTTTAATGACGGGTACTCATCATGGGACATGCGTTCGCTCGATATATCAAAGTGGACAATAACGAACGGTTGTTATTTGACAAGTCACAAGTATGAGTTCTGCATTTTTCATGTCAGGCCCAAGTTGGGTAACAGTTACTAACGGCTTGTATATTCTTTCAAACTGCTACACGGGTGTGTATGTGTAACCTGCTGCTGTCCTGTTCAATTTCTTGAAAGACAGCGATGTAAATAGCGCATTAGGGTACAACTTATTTGAAGCAAGTTGTCTCCAAGGCATACTTACAGGGTATAGAATTATGGGGTTTTTCATCGTAGATCCACAAAATGAGTGAAGTTTGTTCAAACGGCTTGATTTGTTGGCTGAAGCTGCTAGAATTTGAGTCAAACGAATGAAGTGTCGAGCTACCATACATGATAATCTTTTGAAGCACGGTAGACACTGAAGTGATATTGTGGAAATCACTGTTTCTAATTTGGGCAAAGCTTCTACATCGGCAACAAACACTGAATACCACGATGCAGGCACAATCCATCTTCTCCCACTAGACTGTGCGCAGTGCCACTGACAAGCAGGAAAACAATTTAGCATCAGGTTGTTTCTTGCTGAACTTTGAGGAGAGCAACTAGCAGATCACCAAAGAATAACAATATCATGACAGAGCGCATGCAGAAACGAAATGTTGACCCAACCGGACGGAGTATGTACAGGGGGATTTCTGTTCTACTTGTTAAACAAGCGTGTTGGATATTTTTAGATGTTACATTTATGAGTAATAAAGAATGCTACAAGCACTTACCAGCTAACTTAATGCAGTGAGTAAGCGGAATAATAGAAAAATGTGTAAAAAGGAAAGCGGTCGACAGTAGTTCCATGAATGTCCCGTCCACAGCCCTTCGCCACCGGCTCTAATGACTATATGAAACTATATAACAGACAAAATCCCTTGATACTCATCAGCGACTAAACGATTTGTTAGGATCATCTCTACAATTGCGTATGTAAGAAGTATTTGTTTACCGGAATCACTAGGACTAGAGCATTTTGGCAGATGTTCAGAGCTGATTATGGAAACCAGATAAGCTTACGTTTGCAGTTATGTCCTCAGTGATCGTGACCCCCGGTCTAGTAGAAAAACTATCTGGACCACTATTCCAACACTTGCTTACAGGTAGATTCAGTGCCTCAGTATACGCGATGATGATGAGACCTAACTAAAATGAAACAGTTGACCACCACACTTTTAGTGGTCATTGGACCAACTATTTAATAAACAACTTTATCTTTAATTAAAATATAAAAAGACTTTACAGTCTTCTAAATGTTAGTATTCCGCGTTGTGAGAACTTTGAAAATTTCACTTATTGAGAAACGTAAAGTGATATCTTACGATGGATTTACATCTTATCTTTCCGCTACCTACTTAGTAGTGTCGTACATTTTTCAGTTTGGGAATGATCCGAATGTAAACATCTGCTCCCTGAACAGAATTGAACCGGTTACAGAAACAGCATGGTCAAATAAGCCAAACGTTTTCATAAGTTGACAAACCTGTAGCGCTACTGAACCCTAATACAATTTCCTTGTTGTAACTTGACGCTGGCGTATGCCTTCCTGAACTAGTTAGGAAATTCTGCTCATGCACGCAATCCCTTGAGTTCTTTGATGGATCTCGGAAGAAACGGTAGGTTAGGTGGATAAATGTGAAAGCTTTCAGTTTTTTGTTTGCCTGCATTGGAAGTATGTAAGTTTCACACTAAATTTTCAAATAATAACCTGCAACTAGCACAGTAGTATTGTGAACGCAAAGTTATGTTAGTTTTGTGTTTGCTCATGATCATATCTAATACAAGGTTTTTAGGAAAGATGTTTCATGGTTCAGCTGACCTGAGAGTGGGCGTGGTTCTGACTGATTTTAGCAAAGCACTTTAACTAGGGAAATTACAACAATGTAAAGATTTTGAATAATTTATATGAGATGGATGCACTGGCTTATCTGAACTATTTCAATCTCAAGGTGAAGATAGAGACGAAACATCTAGTCCATGTGTCAGGTACGCCCAGAGGATTGAATGTACAGTTAGTTCCTTTTGTTCGATTGGATCATTTTCACAAACTGCTAAGAACAACTGTACTGATAAAAGGTGTGGCGGTATTATTTGCGTTCGTCGGTCAAATTAATCGCTTGTCGAAACAGATGATTATGAATCAAACACCTAGGTAACCGCATACTTTCGTTTCAGATTGTATTTAGTGACCCGTAGTCAGCATTTTAATGAGAGACAAACAAGATTTTTACTCACAAAAATTTACATCATTTATGTCACCATCCTGTTTGGAATTACCGTTATGGTTGAGCTCAGCTGCAGGTAATCAGGCTGATTCCATTGTGTCGATAATGTAACAAAAGGTTTCATTGTTTGTTAACGAACAAAGCACATTCAACTCACCTCATCATAGCCTATCATATGAGTTACACACCAATCAATAAGTTGTTGACCATTTTTTAACTAACTCCCAGTAAAATGAATTGGTAATAAGTTAAGGTCAAATCTTGTCAATATCAACTAGCCAACAACGTAACCTGTTTCATTCGATCGCCTGTACGGGGTTTAAAGTGCTAGGCTGGTAAGGTTTATGGTAATTTGAGTAGCATCTTCATCAGATGAAGGACAAGACACACCCGGGTTCTAGGAAAGCAGCACACGTTCAAACCGATTAGCTGTCACGGTTACAGTGTAGGTCACGGCTTATGACAACGTAATATGATCGTGAGGCTAAAATCATCGTGTGGCTTGTTGATTAATTGTGTCGGCTTAAAAATGAACTGAATTATCTCTCCACTGTCACTTTGTTACATTTATTTATGAACTCTCTTTGTCGTGTACAACTTGGTTATATAAAACAAGCACCTACTGGGTCCACTCATGCAGGTTATCTCACAGTTATGTGCAAGGCGATAGGTATAGTGAGATATGACATCGATGAGTTGGTCCCTTTTGACTGAGAGCAATTATAATCTATGGGATCGTATGAAGATGTTCCATTTGGTTGCACCACACTGTGCTCGGCGGCCGAGTCTATTACTTCAACATTCAGTAAACTATGCCAACGAAATGATGGAATATGGTCAGAACCCTTAACAAGTGAATCGCGATCAACAGGTAAGCTGGAACGAATCAATACTGAGCGAAACTGGCCCCAAAGTCCAGAAATGATCCGAGACTCTACCACAGATAAAGACAACTAAACGGACAGCATTAGCCATGAGTGCATACGGAATCTTAATAAACCCCTCGGTGCGTTGTGAACTAGAATCTCGGCCCATAAACGTTTGCGTACGAGAGGCGCAAAACGCGCGAGTTGATCAACAAAGTGTAAATTCACTGAACGACGTTTCGCTACAATAATTGTACTTGACTGATGCCAATACTCTCTGGGTTGTTACGATCACCGTTTTATTACCTTCAACATGCAGTTTAACCTAGATTAACGCTCGTCCGTTCGCTCTGACACTGTACGAGACCCAGAGTGTATGTGTGTCCCTCTGTGTTCGTAGTGAATACTTACAGTCGTCGTGCACCATCATTTGGTCAGAGTTGGCGCGCTTGAGTGGACAAAACTGTCATCACCACGCACCTGTGACTCACATGATTGGAGCCGTAAAATAAACATGATTTATACGAACGTTGCATACGATGAGCTTACTGGTCTTCCAGGCAATCTTAATGTACATACAATGTATACTCTGAGCTGCTTGTTCCACGTTACAAAAACACCTGTTTGGGAACTCGAGAGCGATATATAGGTATTCGGTCATTGGTAAACCACAATTTCTCAGATTATGAATTCTCCACCAGTTTCCAATATACTCAAAATTTTCCTGAACTTCGGCTCTTGAGAAGACCACTTACTACGCCGTGATTGTTAGTTGAACATTTTCCACTTAGTACTGACTGTCATTTTTTAGTGTCGCGTATTATCTCGCTTGTTCTAAGGAATTTCTTGGGGCTTGGCACTCACCAATCGCGGTCAATAAACAAACAAATTCAGCTGGACAATATCTACGAGCCAATACGTACCAAGGACTTGTGGAGATGTAAACGCCGCTAAACTGAAATACCAGTAAACACGTATAGAGTAACCTGAACGGATAGGGCCAGTGATCTAAATGCGACAGTGGATGATCAATCAGATCGAACTTCAAAAATGAAGAAATGGGCTAACCATTCAAACAGCAAAAGTCAACTAATCATGTTTGATGTGAAAGTTCAACAGCAACAAGAGACAGTTAACCAAACTCCAGGATAAAGGTTCAAGAGGTTCAGTAAGTAACCAATCCGGCATCAAGTCAAAGTTTACATGCAAAAAAACGCAGCCAATGGTAATTCGGGTCAAAGGTCAAAACAACGGGAGGTGACC
This sequence comes from Paragonimus skrjabini miyazakii, assembly GCA_014338405.1. Lineage (NCBI taxonomy): Eukaryota > Metazoa > Platyhelminthes > Trematoda > Plagiorchiida > Troglotrematidae > Paragonimus > Paragonimus skrjabini miyazakii. Next base: position 138,347 of record JTDE01000631.1, read on the forward strand.
AATCACAATTCAGGTCAGGAGGTCAACTTACCTTACTTATAAGGGCAGGCATCCACCTCACTTCACTAAACCCCTCGCTCAAACTCATACGTTGAAACACTTACGCACTGATGATGTCACCTCGTTTGGTGATGAAACGTTTGCGGCCTAAATGCCAAGATCGGCGAACATTTCAATGCCTGAATTCTCAACCCTAGTTGCGTAAAACGCCACCACAGTTCCCAACTATAAGAAACATGTTCCTACTGAACAAATGCAATGAGCTTGTTTTCAAGAGGCAAAATATAAGAGCTACCTATTAAAATTGTTCACCACAGGAGTTGATGGGAACTGCGTATTCATCCGCATGCGCATATGTAGAGCCATCCGAGATGATGAACTACTCTGTTCAGTCGGCTACCGGTGTTAATTTAGGCAAGTGGAAAAGTGTGTTTGTCAGTGGTGCAAAATCATATACGCATGCTTTAGTTGGTCAGTTTCTTGACTAACATGTTGATGAAAAGCAAAAGTAATTTTGTATCTATTTAACTGGCAGGGTACTGCAGATTGAGACGCCCGGCAGACTGAACTTCTGTTGGTAACTGCTTGGTAAACCTTATCAATGTCCTGTGTGATCCGTCCAATTGATTGCCCAGAACGAGTTTGAACCACTTGGTATCAATTGCACGGGAAAGTTTGATCGGTCATGACATTCAGTGTGGAAGCAATGAGTTAGCTGTGTACAAGCTGAAAATAGACCAGAGGTTTAACGTATTCGAACTATACTTGAACTGAAGTTTTGTAAAGGTTAGCACACACAGGGCTTGATTCAGAAGACGTAAAACAAACGTTTCATTAATTTTGGCAATTTCTTCACGAGTATTTTAATTTGGTGAAGAAGTATCATACGTAACATTTGTTCGGAGAGACTAATTTGTCGATTCCTGCCAAGATTCACATTGGAAACAAAAACGGCCGGCTTGAGGCACAACTAATCGATATATAGCATTATTTACATAGAATCTCATTCCACTGGAAATGGGTATTACAATTATGTCATTAACAACAACTTACTGCGGGTTGCCGAATGTTTACTTAGATATGAGTTTTGTAACGGTGTTAATAGTTGATTATTTTTACTGCAAAAATTTCAGTTAATCTTTGTGTCTTGGAATCAAAAGATGTTGACGAACATTTTTGCACCGAACAAATATCACGTATATCACAAATTTTTCAAAAAAATGAATAACATCCTAATGTTATTTGCGCGCTCATCTAATTCTAATCCTCGTGAACAGGTGTATGGCTAATGAACTGGTTTCTATTGGCTACAACCAGGATGGACTGGTTAAACAGCAGGTAAACAGTAGGACTGAAGAGGGTACCGCACATGATGATGGTTTATACAACTATGACGGGTTAACCTATCTATTTCAAGCAAATTATAATAAGTGATGGTGTGAACGTGTTAACAATATAAATATTAATGTTTTTGAATGATACGACAGATAAACACTGGAGGTAAATCCATTTTTCATTGAATTTTGACTGACGATACAACATCTGCTTTATAGTAAGTGTGGACAACATGAAGAGGAACACACGATTAACACAATTCTTGGTTACGGCTTAGACATTTTTATTGTTGACGAAAACGTATAGAGAATTATGTGGTCGAGTGTGGTAGAGTCTGCTTGTGATCCATTTAAGTAGTTGTCAAACGGATACTATCTCATATTCCTCAAACGTTTCAGCTTTTTATTCTTCCGGGCTTGAAAAGAATAGAAAATATATGAATATAATGACAAACAATAAGACAAAATTTACTGGTAGGTGGAGCGTCATTTTTCACAGGTTAATCTGGACTCGGATGTCGCTAACGGTAAAGGAAAGTTGATGTAACTGATACTCTTCAGCCAGGCGCAGTTCAATTATCAAAAGCTGCTGAACCTAGAGAGAGATAACACCAAACAGCATTGTGTGGAACTTACGCATGAATCCGTGTGTACACGTGGACAACGCCAATTATAGTAGTCCGATTTGAACTGTATTTATCTATAGATCAATGGGGTATTGCCGAGTTACATAGCAATTCTCGTGTCACTTTGAAAATGATGCACATAGAACTCTGTTAGATTCGTGACGCGTTGACAGTCAAAGGTTTGAATATTGTCCAGAATAGCTCTTCCTAGTGAGGCGAGTGACTGATGGAATTTACTGCCATTCCATTAAATATCATTCCAAGTGCTAGGGAAGATTTTGATGCAGTTAATCGACTGGCAAATATCGTTCGACTTAATGATCAAACTGTATCCAACGCTCGATTGATTTGAGTACGTAAAAGTAGCAGAAAAGTAAAATAGTTTTCACTCTGTTTGCCACTAACAGAATTTAAATCGTGAACCCCTGTAAGCATTTTAACCAATAGAACAAGGAGATTGGTAAATCTGTTTGGTTCATTTACATCGTAGTGCTAGATGGGAACCTCACAACAGAACGCTACATCTGACTGATGTGGACAAAGTCTTAGGGGCTTAAAGACAAAAGAACAATGAGATGCATTAAGCTGAAAATTGACAACATCTGCCACAGTCATTGTATAAGTCTTATAGGGTGCAGCTCAGTGCTAACGATACATCATCACGATTTGCTCGACCGCAGTTATCGTAATTGATTAGTTGTGTCTAGTACCTATAGTACATATAGTTCACAATCAACTCGCCTCATTTCGGTTTGGCGAATAAGAGGCCAATATAAATTGATTGCCGGTCATGAAAGGCTAAAGGAACTAATGAATTTCTTTTGTTTGTACAGCTCTGGATTGCCTGACTCAATCGTACTTAGTTCGGCCGTTTTTTGACTGCACAGATACAATGATCTATGTTGGTTAACCTGGACTTTGTAGATGTTCTTGGATGATTCCATTGACCTAACTTTGTAGTTTTTGTCTATCACATGTGTGACAATCCTGCGTGTTACTAGTCTCCTTGTTAAGGCTTTCAACAATATAGGATGATGTTTTCTTACATTCTTGAACAATTGCCCCATCGTTAGCCCAATATATTCTGGTATATAGTGCCAAATAAATAAGTACACTGGCAGGTTCTGAGTTCGTAAACTCGGTTTGTTCTTCACACGGCAAAGCATCAGTGACAATTTCAAAAATGCTTGACAACGTGCGTTCTCCAGATGGTTACCAATCAGCTTTGTGATTGAGTCGTCTCTATAGAGTGGCTTAGTGAAACTGACATTCTTCATTGCCGCCATTTAACAAGTTCTTTTTACTGCTGTTATATTTTCGGAGATAAACCTAACTAAAGAAATGTCTTCTCACAATAAGATAGACAAATATTCTATTTCGCAATCATTCGCATTGTTCAAGTAGTTTTTCCTTCCTCTGTGATTACGGCAACGAATTAGGCTTCGTTTATGTCCAAACCATATAAAACTGTTAACAATCGTGAACTGTTCGGTCCGTGTACACCTGCGGTATACAGTCAGCTTTAACCGACCGTCTGGTCAAATTTCTAACACGAAACTGCAAAATAACTGTTCCATTCAGTCTCTGACTTGAATTGGATGGAATTGTGAGCCAGACTGAACACGACAAGTACAATGAATGTATGTGATGGATTATCGGTGATAGCGAAAATATCGTCCACGTGGTGGCGACAGAACTACATGTCTTTTACTGAGATATCAAGCCGCCCGTTCTCGAATTTTTCCAAAAAACAATGGCAAAAACCGAATCAGTTTGAGATCTCATAGCTAGGTCGTCTGTTTACCGACATACATTTACAAGGAGGTTCATTGGAACGTTAACCGTATAGCATAGCAGTAACTCTTTCATTGTTACCCTTGAAATACATATGTTAGTAACTGGTCTCTCAATATAATCACAAATCTAGGCTGTAGTTTCACTGAGAAGCACGCTTGTAAATAAGGACGTTAAGTCGTGTGAAAAGTTGTATTCATTACTGATCTTTCCATCTCCTACAGTTTAGACACGCACAACTGTAACCGACAGGCTAAACAAGCAAAACTGTCGCTGAACTAGCTCTAAAATCTTAACCGAATATTCCAAAATTTCATGGTATGGTGAGTTGTGTAGATCGTGCATTAATCACACTGGATAATCTTGCTTCTGGAATTTAAGCAGCTGTGGACACTTACGAGACGTTGAACTAAAGTCAGACCTTAATCACTACAATTTTTTTTTATAGAATCTAGCTGGCGTAAGTTTCCCTCACGCTAGAAATTATTACGTTGCTTGTCTTTTCATATGAATTGCTCATAGAAATGTTGATTCAGTGATGATCTGCAACACAAACATGTTTTCGATGTGTGTCTGTCGTTTTAGTTAATGTGATTAATCAAGTAGATAGCTGAGTAGGATGAAATACTTGTCTGAGAGTGCCCATGAAATAAAAGGAATGAAACTCTCCATCACTCCACCATCACCGACGTAACTAGAAACCAACTATAACATTTCTAACACCATATATTGCAAAGAATGACAGTGTGCATGCCATTTCATGTCTGATATGTTCGAACTCAAAGTAAGCGTTAAAATCATACCATTTATTGGGGTTGGTTGGGTCAATTTTCATTTTACATCTTGCATTCAGTTACCTGGAGTATAATGTTATTGATTATGGTAGGCTACCAAAAATAGAACCTGGTCCTTGAACCGTAGTCTCGATTTGCATCGTCTACACTTCAGCGACATCCTGTCAACTTCCAAAACGATTACTCTAAAATTAGAGCACAACTCTAGTTTGTTACACACAAGCTTGGAAATTGTAGTGATGGCTGATATTATTTTCAGCAAATTGGCCGCTTCGTCAATTCGCGCCTTTGATGTGAACGCAGCCAAAAGTGACTCACTGACTCTTCACTCTTTCAAGTTTCTTGAAGTTTACTCATTCGCTAACAAAGTTGCATTGGTAGAGATTTTGAGTCGATAATTCTGATTTCGTAAGTGTTTTTTACATATTTGCTACCGTTTTGCTGATTCAGGGCTATTTACTGATTTTCTTTCACTATGTTGCTTTATCGTGGACATGAAAATGCGCTGCAGAATAACACAGAAATTTATCTGAGTCTGATCCTTGTGACAGTCGTATTCGTATGAGCCCGTTATTTTACTCTCTATGCTGAGCTGAACATATTGACCACATCAAGCTGCCGAAATACTGAATAGTTGATGGCATGTTCCTGCAACAGTGTGAGATTTGGGCAAACATTTATTTGACTGTGTCCTTGCTGCTGCGACAAGCACAGTTATCTTTTGAAAGTAGATGGGATCCGCAGTGTATCAAGTGAGGTGGATATGTTTTTGTCTTCTTTTGAAAAGCTGCTTGACGGGTCAATGACAAATATTGTATGAATGCAACCAACTCAATTTCTTTGGTCATCATGGTCCGAAAAAGAAATGGGATGGAAAGTGTACTGAATTTAAGAGGTTCGCGTCAACGAAACAGAAACTGAAGTTTTGAAGTGTCTAGTAAGTATAATTCATAACACTGTTATCTAAAACACACTGCTTAATTTCTGATCACAAAACTCTCCTGTCAATAGGCGCCTCAAAAAATGACTTCCTCATGCAGCGACTAGAACCCTAGGGTGATAGACATTCTTTCTGATGAAAATGACCTCCCGGAATTGACACACAAAGTGGATTGACTCGAAATGGCCCTTAAGATGATTTATGGTATTTCGGAACAGGAAACAATGTTAACCTACCAAACAGCTGTAAAGATTCACCTCAACTCCACAAGGCCTGTTAGTATTATTTCATTTTTTGCCTATTCTTTACGTATTGTGCAGTAGAATTAGTCAGTCGTATAACAAGGTGTTTGACGATGAACCACGCAAATACTACCGACCTGACGACAAGCGAAAGAACAACAAAGGACGCTGAGGATGATTTTATTCCGGCCATGGAGTGTAGCCACAGAGTCAACTAAGGTAACGCGTTTATGGTGATTCAGTACGCCATCTGTGTGAGTTGTCATATTCTAGTGACAGCAAACGAAACAAAAACTTGGTTGCACAGCCCGAATATGTATAGGGAGAATTCTATCGTCCAAACACTCAAGTCACTATAGGCCGTTGTGTCTGTAACCAATGGAGCTGGCTTACATTAATCACGTTCATAATCCCTGAGTGATCTCAAATTTACAGCTTGTGGAGAACGACCTAATCCTGACTTATTTCACCTGAACGCGACATATTGTAAAGTGCAAGCCGACCGTCTTTACTCTGATTGGCTGTTACGCTTGTGGACCAACTTTGGGACAACGTGGAGACACCTAGGGACAGCGTTCCTCCAAAGTAGGGGTTCCGTCAGCAGTCCTGAAGATGGAAATAACACAAATAAGCAAGAGCCAAAGACCCAGTAAGCCATGCACACAACTTACACAAACTAAAACTAAAACGACGCCAACAACACAACAGCACGCTCTGTCACACAATTTAAATTCAACCTAAGCGTGCTGCTAGTTTCGATCACATGTTACAATATCAGATGTTTGCATCTCCCGGGTGTTCAACTTCGTCACTGACCATTTGTTTATCTGCATTTCACAGTGTCTATGAGTCACTTTCAATCAAAATTATCGTTATCCTTGACATCACGATAATACGTTGAGTTTAAACTATACTCATACCAAGCATCTTATTCTACTGGTTTTTGAACAAAAACAGTTCGTTCACGCCCTGGGATTACCGTGGCCAAACACCGGCAGTCAACGCACGCGACAATTTGATCCCGTCCCCTCCAACTCACCCCAGTTAACACTGACTTCTTAAAACCTACCTGCCTTGTGATCATAACCACAACGAAGTCGTGTTTGTGTTTCACCCAATCGCTCTACCCTCGTATTATTTTTGATCAATAATTTTCCCTACAGTTTCTTGATTTGATATATAATTGTACCGGCCTAAGATGAGAATTTATCGAAAACAGTTCTGTTCGCTGAAACCAAAATTGTTCTCAATGATTTCTGCGGGGATTTTCAATTATTTGAAACAAAATATATGTTATATTTTTACTCTTTACATTGTATTGCCCCCCGAACGAGAACATTTGAAGGCAAATATATGGCTATCTGTAATGCAAAGTTTTCAAATTCAGACTTGAATTTTATACTTTCTTAATGTTAGCTGAAACATGTGACACGGACTAAACAACTTCATTCCATCTACGAACGTCAGTGTATTAATGTACTGGTCGGTGAGGCGAGTTTCGGGCCTGTTTGTTTAGAAATTTTTGAGCTCATATCTATTGGCACTTAGTCCCCTACATGATTGTTACGAAATCTCTTTCACAAATGCTCTTTACCATCTACTGTCTCGACAGTATGTTTGTCGCGACGACAGCTTGTCAGTTCTAAGACACAGAAATGTTTATATTTTGTTTGCATATGACATACAATTTCTACAGCTCATCATATCAGTGATGTCTGCACGATATCCATTGCAAAAGTAAACCATATTGTTGCCAATTTCTCCCATAATCACATAATAACCAACTTTATTTACAACAAAACTAGACCACGGTTGACCTTAGTTTCACAAGAATGACTTCATTCTTTCCGGAACTAATTACATGACAATGTTTCAATCCATCTTAAAGGTTCTGGGGATGGTCTTTTCACTACTAAACACCTCAGGGATACCGCGCTATCTCTTGTGACCAAGGTTTCTGTAATCTCATCATCTGAGATCGGTATCGAAGATTCTTTTCATCTGTTGGGTGATTTGCAAAATGTTTTTCTAGAGCGAACGATCAAAGTTTAGGTAAATCCACCTGTTATCATTGCTGATGATCAACCAACTGAACTGAGTCACTGAAGCAGCTTCAAATTAATTATTTGTAAAATTGGTTAATGAGCCAATTCAATAAACATTTGTAAACAATTGTGAACCTTCCGAGTATGATGGTTTGTTGGAATTAAACCCACTCAGCAACATCACAGTTTCTAGGGAAAAGTTGCACTGCTTAATATTCAATGTTCTACAGAAAATGTTTTCCATTTTCGAGACATTTTTTTGTAACTGATTCCTGATCGGAATAGGGTGACCGGTTTTCTCTCCCCATAATGAGAAAAACACTAATCAAACTAGACTTGCCATATTGCCACCAAATCATCGCATAGAACGTCTGTGAACTGAGAAGCGGCACATGTATTTCGGTGAGCTTTGAGTGCAGTGATGTATTCAGTTGTCTCAGACACAAGTCTGAGTTAATACTTATCACTCAAACTCCAGTTTTCCTTTGGCGTGATGGTCCCTCGACAATTCGTGATAACATTGGCAAACATGACATATTACTACTAATTTTACAAAGAAGTAACACAAATGTGACAACTTACTTGATTAATACCTTTCTGTTAAAGATTGGACGAAAATACAGAACTAGTTGGATGTCAGATTTTGCGGTGAAAATTGCTGTTGAAACTTCCTGCCAACATTTCCAGTTCATTCTACTAGCAACTTGACATATGGTCAGCTTTGGTCAATTTTTTATCAAAATGCCTCAGTACTATATAGTTATCCACATGAGACACCCTTCACTTAAATCCAGTTTTTGCTAAAATATCAGGAGTTACTTTTAAAATTTAAATTCTCGGGATGACATCACTCTGAAGCTAACAAGGATTTCGATCAACATTTCTGTTAGGTAGATTCCACTACTCGATAATAACTATTTTACATCCACATCAGATGACTTGTACCAAACCGGTCATCAGTACCAGAAATATTAGCACGGCAAACGGATTTTCCATACTTCAAACATAGTTTCCTGTCAGTTGTCCCATTATACATGGAGAGACATGAAAAAGTTTCCAAGTTCCGAGCTCCTGGCGTGGCTTCGTAGCTCAACTTGTAGAGTGCTTGCCGCGTTTGGGTATGGAGTTTCTGTCGATCGTTTGAATCCAGTCGGAGCCCTGAGTTTTCACAACTGGGTCTCATCCGAAATCATAAATCTGCTAAACCACTTATTAGTAATACAATGTTATATCGAAATCACCACAGCGAAGCCTAAGATGTACTGATCTGGTGTGCGGCTAGTGGTAGATATAAGGACCAGGGTTCAACGCAGAGTCCAGGTAAAGATACGTCCTACCAAATCGTTCATTCAAGGAGGGTCTCAAATCTGGTGAACCAGTCGACAATATGTTGGATAAAACGTCGTCAGAAATAGAAGCCCTGGTAAAATGAGATTTGCGCGGCAAAATATAAAATTTCTTATCTAATTTCCGAAATCATTACTTGATTGACTTCTTTTATCATCGCTTTATAAATTCCAATTTATCTATCATTCATTTAATATCATTCGTAAGACTGGCTGTTTTGGAAAAGAAACAAATTTTCTGGCAGGTCTACTGAGATGCTCGCTATAAAAGAATATCACGTGCTTCGATTTATTAGGAAGTCAGGAAAACCGAAAAGAGAATTAATTATAGCAAGTGTGCATAAAGCCAGAAGAAAGGCCATCTGCACTCTGTTTAATTAATTGTGCAGTGTGCAGAGCTTTTTTCATGAATAACTCTCACCAGGTGGTTGGAGAAACAGATTTGACCACATACCATAGGTATAGATTCTTTCGTTCAGTTACTTATTCTAAGCAGATTTAATGTTTCATGAATAGATTTACAAAGCCAAAGCATTTTCAGGTTCGGTCAAACAATGTATTTCCAGTGCAACATGAATAACAGCTATTTTTAGCTGATAAAAGGTATCGAACTTGGTGCAAAGAGCGTGTCTCTGTCTCTGTGACAAGTTTGAGTGCATATATTGATGAATAAGCCTTCGGGTTTACAGATACTGTGAAATAATTATCACGCCAGGTGGGAATGAAGGCACAGTACGAGATCATTATTGCTAACGTTTAACTAAACTCACATCTAAAATTACACTGTATAAACGTAAATCTGGTATCCACTACATCTGAGCACCACTCGGGTGGTCTTCATCGTAAAGTCAGCAATCTCTGCATTGCCTTCGCACATTCGTCCTGTATCACTTGCATCTGTTAAACTTTGTTGTTTTCAAGGAGTTATTTTCGACTATTTGTGTTTCCATTTTTTCAATGAACAAGAGTTAAAGTTTCTTCTCACTTTTGAAATGTCTTGCATTTTTCACAACAATTTTCTGCTCACTTTAGCAACAAAACATTATCCGTCGCCAGTACAGACATTTCCAGTGTCTTTGATAATATCTCTCATGATTCCTTTCTCAGGGATGATAGTAAACAAGGCGGCACACGCGTTGTAAGTGATCATCTAAAGAACGTTTATTCTTCTGGTGCTTTTCAAAGTAATCCATCCTCTTCTCGTCAATTAGTACGTCAGGAAGACCCTCTCTCTCTCCTCTCCCGTTCATTTTAGTCCTCAACGAATCCTCCTCATTCTCCCGTGATTCTGTCTTTTCTCACCAATCCCCCGTAGCCCCCTCAGTTATCTGACGTATGCACATGACTTTGCATTGCCCGTCAATTTGGAGAAGTATCCGACAATTAATTTTGAGTGTCTTCAGAAAAATCTGACTTGACCAAGACTTTAGATGAGACCCAACTGTGAAAAGTCAGGGCTTCGGCTGGATTCGAACCAGCGACAGAGACACCATGCCTCAAAGCGGCAGGCACTCTACCAGCTGAGCTACGAAGCCACGCCAGGAGCTCGGAAATTTCACATTTGGACTCGGTTACCCACCCGTCCCACTGACCAAGACTATCCATCAATCTACCGATAACTTTCTGCACGTATGTAGTGGCTGACAGGCTTCAGAAGACCATTATGTTTTATAGCCGTCAGCCTACAAGCGTCAACAGACTTATCTTTTTGTCGATGTCAACCCGCTATAGAAGGTACCCGACGTTCCCTCCCGCTAAAAGAGTAAACGTTGATGAAAGTCATTACTGACTTAAAACTATTGATGTGGGAGGTGACGCAGTCGCTTCTAAAACCAAATCGGCGGATAAAATGTCCTCATCGCCACTTACTTTGTAATCTCGTGCGTTGAGTGGCACCAGAGATAGTGTCCAAAAAGGCGTTAAACCCACTGAACCTCAAAGTCGGGGCGGCAGTTACTGAGGTAGTTCAGGCTGCCCATAACTTTACAGGCTCCCATCGACTAGGGATTTCCCATCTTCAGCTAGGTGTCTCATCATTGGAAGAGCACGACTCGAGAGACACCTATCCTTACCAAATTTTATACGTTACTTGTCCCCGTGGGACATCTTCAGCCAACCCTTTGAGTGGCCTACCTTGAGGCCCGTACTATTAGGTGGGTATATCGTTTAAATCCAAGAGGGTGTAAATGCAGCTTTGGAACACACAACAGTGGGGGCTTGCGCAACATCTCTACATGCCACCATTTCACAAGTGGCTCCGAAATATGGACGGGATTTTTCTCAGTCTCTGTAGCGGGGCGACCAAATTACGTGCTGGCGTACTGTCTAAGAATTGTCACTGCGCCCACAGTAGATCACTACTGTGTTAAACAATCAGGCGCTGCAGCAACACAACATCGTGTTAGCTGGTGTCGAGACGCTGTGACCGAAACGCATTTCATGACAGAGTAGCAGATTCCATCCAGGCGATCTTTCACTTAGCATGACTCAGTAATCTTTAAAGTTGGCAACATGTTTGTAGCGGACGAAACAGTCTATGATATCTACAGAATACACAGAATAATTCGAAGGAAGAAAGAGAGAATCTTCAGAAGCGTACACACTTATTACCGAATTATCTCCACTATCAGAACAGCAAGTTCACATAAGTTATTCTCACATCAACTGTCTTCAACGTTCGTGAATTTTTTGTCATTCTGTTTCTCACCAAACACTAATATCTTCGGGATTTTCGAAGACAAAGCCTAGTGACCTAAGTTTCACTTCAATACAGATTGCCTTAAAACGTTAAATCATTTACACAACATGACTTCCACTAAGAACAATATCTACATCGCGTCTTACAACCGTATCCACCACCGATAGCTCCAATCCAAGTACTGATTTTGATAGAAGTTTATCATCTAATATGTTGTTTCTACCGGAGACGTGATATCCTTTTCCTTCGTAACGTGTACCCTCTACGTTTACCAAAAATACTGTTAACTTTAGCAAGATTCGATGTTTTTAGCGCCGTGTTTTTAGAATCACTCAAGTTACGACTCTAACCATATTTTTATATATATCTTTTGCATATGAATACGTACGACACTTAATTCGCACCACTTCAACTTTCAACCCATGTAGTCAGTTTAAAACGGCAAAATGATTCTGACTATATCCGTTCAGATCCACCAGATATGACAATTTACGACAGTACACTCAAAAACCGTTCGAAGAACACAACTAGCGTCATTTAAGATGTTTGCTTAAGCACATATCTTAAATGATGATCGTTGCGTTCTTAGGATTCATTCGGGGAAACATTGTTCCAACAAACGCTGCTTATAAGCTCGGAAATCGAATGGAAACTGCGACTGTGGCGGAGAATACAAAAGTCAGTGATCGAAATTTCGGTCCGATTAATTCTTCTAAGGACGAAGCTTGTCGCGGAGTTTATGGTTGACAAAATGAAATTCATGATAGGTTTGCCTCAATTTATCGTGACCTTGTCCTCAACTAAACTGGTGTGCATCTAGTGGTTTATATTTGTCAGCTCTAATTCATTTTTATCCAGTGATTTACACACAACGTTGCCGCGATAGATCTTCATTGATTAAACTTTTTACTATGGTGAAGGTCTGTATTGAACATGGGGATAATAACTAGGAAACTGAGCAGAAACAGTCAGACTTCTTCAACGACAAGAGTGAAAAGCATCCCGAGATAAGACGTTTTTTTGCTTATTCGTAAAAAAAACATTTTTTCACGAAAATCCGTAAGCTTTCAGCAGGTTTGTTTACTCGTAGCTGTTTTCTCCTAACTCGGCAGTATTTTCAGGTTAAGTGAAACTGACAACTTAACTAGTACTAAACGTAGACAAAACGTGAAGATTATAGTTTAAGTGTACAATAAGAGGGTCAGTATCATGCTTGGATTAGTGATAACGGTGAATTGATGGCGAACCTGTACAACATAAAAATTGAATTGATGGAATTAGCCAGATGTAGCCGTCTAGAAGTCTATTGCAAAATGGATCATGCGGTATTCTGAGTGTTGAAAAATGATTGTGAATATATATGGACCAGGACGCAAGGGTTGCGTACATGTTTAGGTTACATAGAATGCTTGAGAACTCTATACTAACATGAAGTATCACCAGGGTTATTACAGCACCCAGAAATCACTTAGACTATCAGGCTATAGGCTTAGTTTCCATATTGTCTACTCACGCTTACGCAAATGGGTCGTGGAATTGATCGGGAATGGATCGAAGTGATCAGATATAGTTTTAAAGCTGTACAGATATTTTTATTTCTGAAAAGTCAAAGATGTTGATAAAATGGCGTACTCTGATCTCTACCTTATGGCTGTCTGTCTGACTTACACTAGTGACTTAATGAGTAGTCCTCTTTAAAGAACTCAAAAATCTTTAGCAGCATGACTAATGTGTTTTCATTCACTCTAAATTTAGGTTCCAACGAATAGGTGTGATAGCTTGTAGTCGAGGTTAACTCACAATCATACGGCGAATAACACGAACAATATGTCCGTCAGAGAAACAAACCGGAAAGTACAATGAAAGAGATGGTAAAAGAGTCCAGCAGATGATTTTTACGGGAAAAATAGGGACTCAATGACGTCATTCAGAGGCTACGTTGTAGACGTAGATCAGTTTTATAATCGTTTCTCGTCAAACTTCAGATGATTTATCGTCTGAAGTGAGTTACGGGTAACAACCGTGGCAAATCACGATATGCATTAGCACTGCGACTATTATGTTCGGCATAAAATATCGCGATAGAAGGAGCAGAAAGTCAACAAAACCTGAGGAAATATTCGACGATCCACTTTTGCATGGTCTATCCTCACCACTACACCGTTTGATAATCAGATGTAGCACAAGCTCGGTTCAGCTTTAGTGGTTGATAGCATTTCGGAAACTCCACAATTCAGATTTGATAGCCGCATCCATTGCAGTGGTTAACGTCTCATCTGTCGATCGTCCTAAAAGTGTGCAGGAGGAAACAATATGAGAAGTCCAAAAAACCTCACGGGAAGTCCATTTGAAAGACTTATCCAAAGGACTTATCCAAAAGGAGGCCTGCTAACCGGTTCGGATCAGTAAACGATTTCAACTCACCACTGTAAAGTACACGCTGTAATGTACGCGCAGCTCAGATCAAATTGCTTAGCTCTAACGTTTCGGTTTTTTGGCTAACACAGTTTATGATCCGTAGCACTTGGTTACTGACAGATTTCTCGGCGTTTGTGTGGCGAAGCTCTCTCGGGAACCAGCATGCATCAGGCATTGCAGATAGACAAAGTAAACACATAACACTTCTCTAACGGAGCATATTTGCAAGTTATTGTTTTCACCAAATAGCAAATACTGAAAAACTTGCATTTATGAACTAATCAGATCCACAAATTGGCAAAAGACTGGCTAAGAATTAATGATTTCGTCATAAAAAGTGGGACGAGCTATGTTGTGTGTATAGGTTTACCGTACCACTTACAGACTCTGTCTGGACATTTTATTGCCGTTGCCAAAACGTTAAGTGGGGTAGAGCACTTATAAATAGTGTGGGCTAGGTTTTTAGTTTAATTCAGTTCATGCTGGTGCGTCTTTTTGTATTAGTTTAAACAAAAACGGGTGTTACGGTGAATACGATTTTCGGTGTTATTCAAACCAAAATGAAGTTAAAAATGAGGTTGATTTGTTCTGTACAAAGCTGCTTTGCCTTAAAAATGTTTGCAAATAGAAATGTTTTTGGTGGTTACTTTCATTTCGCCGAAAGCAGGTTGGAACTTTAGGCCCTTGAATGACCAGTTTGTTTTACGCGTGTGCGTGTGTGTCTGACTGTGATTATATCGGGGCTTGTTGGATTACATCTTTTCCAGTTCAGTTTATTGGACAATAGCCAGTCAGAACCTAGCTGAAATTCCTAAACGATGACTCAGACTCCGGATTTTGCTTGCGGGTTCACAACTACAAGAAAGTGTATATGTGACCTCAGACTTGTCGAAGGGTATCCAGAAGGGCATATGGTTCGTTCAGGCCATCGGGTATGTTCACCTACCTGGCGCGTCAACCGAGTTTGATGAACGCACTGAAAAACAAGGGTCACAGCACAAGATCTTCTTCAACTTGGGTTGTCTCGACAACACTTCCGCGTGTCTCGATATCACTTCAAGATATTTTGTGAATTCCAACGGCAAACGGGGTCTTACGGCTAATGTGCACATGAGTAAGTTAATGGACGTGGCCACTGGTTGATTCTTAGGGACTCAGAGAACAAGGTTCATTCTGGCGCAGGGACTAAAGGGAGCCAGTTCGACGGTGTCAAGTTGTTAGGTTGAGGCGGGTTGAGGCTGCCATTTGCGCGGTCAGCACCGAACACGCGGCGTGTTCGTACGACGTAGAATGCAGACGGAAAGCAAATATGGCCAACCGGTCGTCTGTCTCTCGGTGCATGAATTACTCACTCAGATTGACATAGACTTCAATAGTAATCTTCTCTGTCCTAAAGGCAAGATGAGTCAGATAGGCTCTGTTTTGTGTGTCAGAATAGTAAACACCTGAGTAACAGTCCGATGACCGCAATAATCCTCAACTGCGGGTTAGGTGGCAAGCCGTTACAGATTCACTACGGCTTTAGATGACCCGGGTCTGAAATGGGTGAGGCAAACCGCCTCCTGTGAGTGGCCTGAAAGTCTGCTGGCTAGTATGCTAACACAACAGTCATAATCGGATACAGTAGTTGGTCGAGACAATGGTAGACACTGGGAGTGGTCAACTGAACATAAAAACATGTCAACCCTTAGACTTTATTGAATCAGGCAAACAATACATAATTGAAGCCGACTGCTCAGAACAAATCATCTATCCGTTTCGTTCCAGTGATACGTCCTGAGAGGTTTTTTGCTGTATAACTGAACTAACTACCGGCTACAATTGGCTTCAGCAATTCCCACACTGCTCTGTTCACTGGCTCGTTCTGTATGGGCTTGTTTGAACAGTGCTGCACAACCTCAAAATCCGTGGTAATTTTCACTGTCCAAAGCGGTATTAAACTTTATCCCAGGAGAGCTCAATATTTTACTGTTTATGATGCACAAACCTATGAACTTAATTCGGTACCGTAATCAACTCAACGTGTTACGTTTTCAGTCACTCAGTCCAAGTGAAGAAATTTGATTTTGTTTGTCGCTCAGTGTGGATCACCCACGTGATCCCTTGTGAATGGCAGTTATTTAATAAGCCACCATTTGTCTTTTGATCTCACATGTGACCTTTATTCATTTATTTAGCTACTCAGTATATTTGACCCACTTTGGCATTGGTACACTAGAAGGAAAAACTGTGACTCACTTCGAAGCGACTTCCCATTGACTAAGTCGCTCAACCCTTGTCCAACTTTGTTTGTGGTTAAAGCATCCCGTGATTAGCAAACCTTCAGTAGTTTATGAAGGTATCCGTAGAAACATCGAACTAACCACCAGGTATGGTTTCTTTCTGCTTTTGACTCAACTGTATTGACCCGCGATTACGTACCGCAAGTGATGATCTCACCGACCGAGTGTATTTAGATTGCTATACCTGAAAGACGCCTTTTCTTTCATGTTCAGATACAGATCAGCTGAACTTACCACGCCTCCTTGAGTGTTGGCCTACTTCGGTTACAAACTATTCCAGAGTGAGAGATTCGATTGAGAAATGGTTCAGAGGCGAAATGATAAACTATCTCTTGATAACATTTTCTTCAATCCTGTTAATCTTACCATTCATATAGTTTTCACCAGAATCCATAAGTTTAGGTTGCTAGGCAAGCGTTTTGAATGGAATACTTTCCATTATCATTTCCTAAACGAACTGATTCACGAATGAGCAGAAAATCTCATCGTGCTGTTCAGCAGTTCTCAAGGTCATCTGGCGGACAAACGTGGTAACAAAAGCTCATGAAAGATTGTCAATCATCGACAGGGATATAGATGTATTCACTCAGAAATCAGAAATTTCATTCTTGCGTTTGACTACAACCCAATATCCTCGTTTGGGGATAAATATCAAATTGGTGAAATTGGTACTCAGGTTCAAGTGTTCGAACGAGGGGATTCAGTGGTCACAGACAAATCTCACGTTACACCGTGAGGTGCAATTCGTTCTTGGCCATGATTATCAGGTTGAATGACTTCAGCTGACTGGGTGACAGCTCCACAAAACCGATTCCACTTACGTTGAGTTCCAGTTTATTACGCAGAAGTTATTTATTCTTCGTAAGCCGAACTAAGTCTTTGGCATAAGCGACTGAAACCTGTCAAATCGTTTGATTCACAGGGTCGCAGCGAGATCACCCGCTTTATAATTGTTGAGTCCATGACATCAAGGCAATCAAAATAATCCTGGATAGCCATCGGCGTCTTGTTTACATATGTGAAAAAGAAACCATAAGTAACCGTTGTCTGTAGCTGTATGGTAATTCGGGATCAATGCGGTGGTCATATAATATGTTGTACTATCTGGGATTGTGCTGTCCACAAAGCCAGGAGTTTGTATGATGGACAGAGGTGGCAACTAAAGGTTACCGTATTTGGTGACATGTACGGGGTAGAATATTCTAGCATTTACTCATGTCATAGCATTCGCATAGGTGGTTGAGATTGACCTGGACAGAGGCATCAAAATGCGACTCTCCAAAGTCAAGCGTACAACTCTGTCATGTGATACTGAATCAGATACTTTGTGCACACTGATTAATGTTGTGCCGAAATCGGAGAGGTCTTATTGAGGATAGCGGACAGTGTAGTCCAGTCGTTTGGTTCTCCGGAGGGTACTATCCAGCTAGATGTCAATAAATAAGAGAATGATGGAGGTGACCCTGGTAAACCACAGTCGGTAATATGAGATGAGGGACCAGTAGTAAAGACTAAAAAAGACCCTCTGCCGCCTGTAAGAACTTCGGTGCCCGTATGATTTAGGAATGTATGAGGACCAGAGAAAGTGTTGCAGTACAGGAAACGGCGAGTGAATTACGTTGTTAAATTCCTGTCACTTATGCATTTTAATTTGACCAGGGTGATAGTGTCATGTCCAGCAGGATTTTCAAAAAATACAGATGGCCCATTACGCAGTTCATCGGGGTCCATAAGCTCAAAAGTAGACTAGTCTGTGCCTCATTAATGTCTTGCACACAGAAAGGCCGATGAACATGAAAGAAGGATTTCGTTCAGTTAGATGGACTGTAAACTAAACAACAGAAACAAAAATAAAATCTGCATGCTACTTCGATTAATTGTAGAGTTTCTGGCATACTGCACTATACTGACGCATCTAGAATCCGATTGCTGATTTTCTGCATTTGGAGGGTTTTTAACAGGATGTGAATTGTCTGTCCGCGTGGATGATAATGCACCGAGTCAATCACCACAAAGTAATGCTACCAAGTTAAGGTTGCACAGAATGAAGACGGCTGGTGACGACTGAGCTTAAAAAAGCCTTGCACCGAAATGACGTCGAATTACACCCACAGCTGCAACGGTCGCATCTGAGAGAGGGATTCACGGATTTTTAATGATAGCTTTTCAGTGACAACAGTTTGTACTGGTTAACGAAGTAATCTGTTTAAGCAAGAACAGGGTAAACCAAAGTCGGCTTGATTCTCCATCAGTTACTTGTAATACCCGCCACTTACAGTACGCTCTTTTCAGACAAGCAGGAAAAAGGATTACAACCAGGACAGAAAAGCATTGATAAAGGCAAGTGTGAGGTAGTTGACTTAATCTTTCTTCGTTCAATAAACAGGACATATGTGATTATAGTGATGAGGAATATTAAGGAAATGGATTGCTGAGCGATCAACCCCGTTGGACAAACTCCTAAGCGGTTTGTAGAAAGGTCAGCATGTGTGTTGCCGTATCTGCTCATATTCCTTTATAAATACGTTCAGATTGATTCATAATTGATTTACTAACAACTGGAAGAGTCCCGGTACTCGAGACTGTCCACAGCACTCTTACATCAATTGCATACGCTAATCTTCCCTATCCGAAAGCAACCAAAATAGCACACTTCGATGAGTGTGCAACCCCGGATTTATTCGGTCAGCATCGCCATATACCAATGCAGGACACATCCTACCATCTCTGGAGCCACTGCCCTTAACCAACATCAAATTAAGTATTAGGAGCTCCTTTAGTCACCCGAAAAGCAGAAAAAAATGCAAGGAAATGAAATGGATCACAGAAACCCCACAGTGGAAAGTTTAAATCTAAATAAAACTAACTCTATCTCAGGCACAAACCTACTTAGTCGAAATAAGAATGGAGCGGGTTATGGAGTGAGAATTTAGAAGGTGAGGGATGGCTGCATCATTTAAATTCTTTGTTCTCTCGAACGTAAGTTATGTTACTTTTTCTCATCGGTATGTCCATCGCTCATAAATGTATTACTAAATTAGCTGCAAAGGCGAGTTAATATTTCTATCGTCCATCCTGCCACGGCTACTTGCGTTATTGTTTATACTCATCCGTTGGAGTTAACAAGACTGTTATGCGAACTGTCGACCATTCTGTTACAAACTGAAATTCTCTTTTATCAGGTCACCAAGTGAATGAAAACGGCTTGAATGAGAGTTTTTAGGCGACATGTTTCCGCTTGATTGCACCCCAGTGACTTGGTGAACACAATCGACCTTATTGCCAGTTTACAACGGTTAGGAGCAGGAATGTCGGAACTTTGAAGAAAGTTTTATGTCAGTGACCTCTCTCAAGTTATAAACCAAACACCGACTTTATAGATAACAAGGCCACATAGGAAACAAGCCGGGTTTGAATGTAACATGTTTCCCAGTTGAGTTCCACATTTTCCTCCCGGTTATAACCCAATTCACACCACATGCAAATTTACACATCTTAAGTGAAACCCTCAGAATGATTTTAACTCCTACACACATTAAAGAAGGTTGGAATCTGCCGCCGGCCGATGTTTTATTCCGAACTGTCCGTTTCAGCCTACATTGTTAATGTCGACCATGTTAGGCTCCTTTCATCAACCTACGACAGTTGTTGGACCGTTGGTCAACGTAGATTTTAAGGGTGAATACCAGGCCCAATAGTACATCCACGAACCTCTAGTTGAAATTTTAATTGGATCATTAATGTACTTACCTGACCTTTACAAATTTTCAACACAGGTGCGTATTAATTGAGCTGACCTCCAAATTGTTTCCAACTATTATACTGGAAACATACATGCACAAAACATATAGTTGTTTGCACATTTTCCCACTAAAGTCAGTTCTTTCTTCAAAACGTTGAAAAAACTTGACCAAACAACCGTTCAACAAAAGAACAAGCCAATATCGAGAGGACTGAACACTTTATATCAATATAGCTAACACATAAATGTGTTCAGTTATTTTCCACGTGAAATTATTGAAAATATGCGTCCGACCACACCAGAGAGTGAGCATCGCTCTCAAGTAGACTACCTACGGTTGCAGCTTGATGAATACCACTCAATTACGCCAATGAGTTTTAGAGCAAAAGTCAAGAGGTACAATAGACATGCCGAAAGTAATTGCACATTCAGAATTCAGAAGGCCAGACCAAAGACTGACGCTCAGAAGGGTGGTATATTTTGTGTGGAACATTCTATTCTGGATATTGGACTACAGCAGAAGGATATGCTTGTGATGGGTTCTTTTCATAAATCTTCTACTTAATGTCTAACAGAAAATAAATTCTCAGTTCAAGCCGCTGTTGTACGTACTTCAAATCAATTTCACAATCGTCAAATTTCAATCATTACCTTTTGTAAACATCAACTTTATAACCTACTGGTAACCAATTGAGGAAAGATTCACATAGGGGTCCAAAATAAACGAAGTGTTAAACTTACCTTGTGACTGAATGTATAGATGTTTCGGAATAGGTAACATATAAGAAACCAAATAACAGACCGATAGAAACATGAAGGATAGGTGGGAACAAACGGGTTAAGGACAGTAAAACACGGTAGATGATCTTCAATTGAATATATTGGAACCAGATGAAAGCATATTTCTCAAGCAAATTAATCTATTTATTCAACCGAAAACAAGCAATGTGAGTGTTATGATAATGATTAAAAAAGTGACCTATGGCTTCATGTTTTCAAAAATGTTTCTTTCGCCTCACTTTAACCAATGGTCTTAAACATGTGCTTGACTTATCCATTAGAGTTTATTCTCAGAATATTTTTTTAGCATGTAAATTAGTCGTCACGTCTGTCGTTCTGTAGTTTTCATCAGGGCAGTTACCTGGTGGTTGATTTTTTATCGTTACCACATTTAAAATTTGAAGTGCCATCAATAAGACGTTTTGTAGAAATGCGTGAAGGCTGGGTAATCACAAACTAACGCCTTCCTGATATAGACGAAACTTATGAAGTTTTGAATGAATCCAACGGCTTAAAGAAGTACCTGATGAAAGTGGCGAAATTCTTGTGAATTAGGCAGCGGTTTGCCGGAAATACATTGAATTCGCTAACCCGTTTAATAGAATGTATTATAAAAGTATATCATCAAATTTTAAGTCAGACTTGTGTTGAATGCATACTTTATGTTTCGTAATCTCGTAGGTTTCATAATGGAGATACCTAAGAGTTTGGGATAGTGTACCAAAGTGGTATTCCCGGAGAGGTTGTCAACACCACCATTAAGGCTATGATGAAATCAGAATGATCAGTAATAATGAATCATTCGTATGTTACCGAATATTGTCTAACAAAAAGTTAGAGACTAATCAATTTTTTGTACTGAGGCCTGAGGACGCAAAGAGAAGGGTACACTGCCGCTGATTGAGAGCAGAAGTAGCGAAAACCTTCAAGTCTGCATTCACAGGGAACCAACAATTTCAGATGCCCTACAAACATAACCATTCTCATGATGGGTGAATTTGCGCACTCATATGTGAGAATCGACTGTCCGTTACCAGTCAGAAAATGGTTGCTTGACTCAATTATCTGGTTCCGCTTGGCCAGCCGGAACCATCCGATCGCACTAACAAAGAATACTCAAACCTGAGAGGCATTTCTCTGCTTGCCATCTGCACTTCACCTATGTAACCAATAGACCAAGACGTTACCCAGTTCTTTTAACGCAAGTTTTGTAAGTCTTTGTTGGACGTTTTTCTGTCTGAGATTCAAATCGATGCGGAAATTGGGTTAATTTCGAATATCCACATTCTGAGAAGTTGACCGAAGATAACATTTTTGAGTGAGTACCAGCTAGCCGAAGGCGTTCAGCATTACAGTACTTTGATCGATCGTCTCTTCGAAGGAGAGGCCGATTATGATGACACGAAAAGGAATGAAATGGTTCAACTTTGTTGGACACTAACGACATAATTTTCATTGTTAGCGTGGATGCAACGAATCATGACTCGGTTTCAAGAGATTGAAGCTCAGGGCGAACGAGAAAGTCAAACAAAATATACAACGGAAACATTTATATTTTTGGAACAAGCTCCTACAGGTGGGATGCGTTCTTTCAATCCGCCTCGTAGCCGGACAGAAAATTGTCTATTGTGGCCTTTTGTTCTGAGTGATGTGGCTATAACATCAACGGAAAGGATGTCAAAAGTACAGTAATGTACGCATCGGTAGAGTCTTAAATGGCGTTAACCAAAGTCGATCTGGTCAGCTAAATGCTGCTTACGTCCCTGGCTAAAGTCGCTCGACTAGAACCCAAGGTTGTACCCATCCATGGACGGCCAACCGCGTGTTCCTAAGGCGCGTTTATCCATAAGAGGCTCACCTCACGTATATCTGAATCAACAAAACGCAGCTGGCCGAGCGAAATACCATGGAATCCACTGGCCCGCCATCCGTACGCTATACGACCCACTGAATAGAATCCGTTTTCTTCTAGTTCAGACTGCTTGGATTTATCGTGTTCTCTCTCATTTGTTTGAAGATTCTCACAACCTAGCCTGTCTTTTGTTATCAAGGATTTACCACAGTTTATCGCTGGAATACTGTTTTCTGATACATGTATACACTGTTCATAAAAGATTAACCTTTCTTCTGGTATAATCGTTGCTCATTATATGTACTAACCCGTATCCCCTCTTTAAACATTGATGTAAACACTATGACAAAAGTGACGGGTGCTTCACCATAGGATAATTATATGGGGGTGTATGAAAACGAGGTGAGTGAAAACAGAGTGTCGATGGGCAAAAATGGCAGAATTATGGGCACGGTGATTTTAGACTGATGAAAGCTTGGAGTATAACCAACAGTGCCTCAATCAGCTAATGACGATAGCCTTTGTATACTGCAGGAAGCGAGAGAGGACTACTGACATTCAGTAACACAGTCAATACATTGGTTCGCTTGACCTGTTTTGCGCCCACTCGTTGCATCATATCAGATGCATGAGTCCGCGAACATAAATCGAGATGCAATAAGTATCAAGAGGCGTGAAATGACGGTGACAGTTTTCGGCTTCGTTCAAAACAAGAGGAATTTAACAAACATCTGTTTGGAATAGCCATTATTTTAGTACGTTTTTGCAAAGAACGACGAGAAAACGCAATGTATATGATGTTCTCCGGAGTAACATTTCGTACATTCTGCTCACAAATAGACATGTAGCTAATTTTAGACGAGTCGAAATTCCTCAGGATGGAAGTCCTGGTTTAAGGAATGAAACAGACGGACACAAAAACTGGAAATCAAAATTGCGAGCATGCTGATTACCATGGTAGCCGTAGCATCAGCACAAATTGTTTCTGTACACACAGAGGGGACTGCAATGTATGATAGTCGAGGCCTCAGCAAACTGGAGTACGCGTTTCGGGCTGCTTTCAGGTTGTTTTGACAAAAAACGTTATACCGATGTTTTTAGTCGAAGTAGGTGCGACAAAGCACCGTTTATGTCTACGGTGATTAAAGGGTATTTCAGGTGAAGATGCAGCTAATTTAGCTCTCCACATTCATGCAATGACGATGAGCGTGCGAAATCATCCGTTAATGTAGTGCTGATGAGCGTAGACAGAAGAAACTATCTGTATCAAGTTGCATATCAGAATAAAGCCAGAATAGAGTTACGACCCGTCCGTAAGTAAATGGGCGGTTACAGAAAACTAGGACCACTTCTCGAAATGATGTATAACATGCAGCCTTGTTTTTGAGTAGTATAACACGAATCGTACGCATAGGAAGTAAAAGGTAGGTCTCAAAGCCAGGAAATTGAGGAAGCATAAGGGACTAGTGGGAACTTGCATAGGTATTATGTGTGACGTGTCACTAAACAGAATGATGGCGTATCATTGCTATTGGAGGGGGATACATGTCAGCCCTGGAAAATAATGAGCTCGTTTATGGTTCCATATTTTCATATATCTTATAATAGATATCCCACAATAAAAACCTCGTAGGCCAAACGTCGTTTACGGTCACAACAGAACCGCTCACATTTTATGGTTGTTTTATCTTTGCAGGACTTCTGGAATTTACTTGGAATACAGTGTTTTAGAAAGAGATTTTAATACCACTCGCAACAAAGTTGTTAGTAGAGTATATGGGAGATTATTCGAAATCGTACTATTTCTAGGACTTCCGTGGAAAGGTAGATGTCTTTCAGCGATGAGACCTTCCGGTTTCTGGATAAAGTTTACCAGAATGTTTTCACATGCTGAATCTATAATATGAGACAGATGTAGTCAATCATTACCCTCATTAAGCAGATCCCTTGACAACATGTTAACTCCAGAACAGTGGTATTTTTGGTCATCCAGAGAAATACGAACGTGATAGAAATTTGCATTTTGCAAGTGGACGGTTTATAAAATACTAATTCCTACGTTCAATCAACGGGCTAACAAAGATATTCGTTGTTTAGTATCAAGATTTAATAAAGATTGCGTATCTTTCTATTAATCGGTGGGAAATCAACCAAATAATCATTTCCTCACGTAGCACACTCCCACATCAAGCTGCGGACAATGAGTTTAGTAAACTAATGATAGTCTAAACTTTGCGGGCCCAGTTCTGTGCAGCGGAAACGTCCGTAACAGTGTAGACTCAAAACAATTCAAGCATATACATCAGTTCAACTAGAAAAAGCAATATTTTTCAATAGACTTGGTTCATTTAGTCGAATATGAGTAAGATGTAACCAGTAGACAAACGCAGGTCGACTGCGTTCATTCTAAAACCAAGACAATCAAACAGGTTAATCAAAGACAAGAAAAGTAAACAAACAATCCGGCTTCGTCCATCCACTCGTCATGTAATCAGAACCTCAATGTGTTGAGTTGAAGATGTACTACCAGCGTGTTTATTCATGTATTCCCATTCCATGTTCCTCAGCACACTAAGTTGACTGATTGAGCCAATCACCGACTGAGAAAACGATCGTTTCCGATTGGTAAGCTTAATTGTGAATGGCAAACCAAATCGATTTTTGTGCATTTTGAATGAGAATAGGACTAAGCTACGTTTGACGACGAGACATTAGAAGAGAAGTGCTTGTTGATATACGACAGTTGGAGTGCAGTTTAAGTCATTAAAACAGTTCTTCCACAGTTCTACTTTTATCCATATTACCATTGTCCGATAAAAGGATCCTCTATCTTATCGTATTACGCAGATTTTACCCCTCTGATCAGTGACCCTGGATTTCGTGTGTTATCGCTTCTATGCAAATCAAAATTTATCCGCCCAATCCGCCTCGATCCTTTCCTCGCCACGACGTAGGAAATGCTGTGGTGCCCACTCTGAATCTGGTCCCATTTAAAATAACCTAGCAAAGTTACCTACGTCTTATGGTGCCTACGTCTTAGATCATTAGGAATCGGAGGACTTTGAGATTCTTTTGGCAGGATGCAAACCCAATACTGTCTAAGTGCATGTGGTGTACATATAACATACTGGTGAACATTACAGTTTCGGCGACAGCATTGTAGACAAGTTGACGAATGAGAATTTCGGTATGACGATAACCGGCTGACACGTATGTCGCTCACTTTGAGACAAACGTGTCATTTACCATTGGTAGTTGGCACCTCTATCGAAGTTAGATTGACGGTATACCGGTTTTAGTGAAATATGCAAATGAAACGGTTCAGGTTCAGGATAAAATTAATACGCCCATCAAAAATCTAGGGGTGTAGAGCTACTGCATCACCCGCGTCTGTACAGGCATTCTCCTTCAGCAGAACTCCAACTGACAACCCACTATAAACATGCATGTTTCGGTTCCTATCTTCATTTTGATTGTTTTTTACCGAGTTCACACAAAACAGGCTGCCTTCTAGCATCGTTCTATGAAGCCGAAGAACAACAATTAGAACTGATAAACATCGCCATAAAAACGAATAAATACTTCGCACCCCTTGGAAACGGCTCAAGCACCTCCAGATGAAACCGTCTACTGTTATCAATTATGAACGTTTTTTGGCGATTGTCCTACAAGAATGACGTGGTTAGTGACATGCTATGGATACGTTTTAGCAAGAGCCGCTACACATTCTTTCAACGTTTTCTAGCCAATTCCAATCACACCTGTTATAAGGATACCGGCTCCATCCAGTAAACCGCTTACCATTTTCTGTGGTAAACCACAATATAACCACTAATTAACATATGGGTTTTTGTTCCAGTACTTCCGTAAAATCGAGAGGCAACTGGGTCAACACATCAAAGAGCACAGTCCGGTATGCGTGATAACAATCTTTGGGTGTAAAGTTCTGACTTAGTCGTATATGAAGTTTATTATCGATCGGAAATAGTCAGTACCACTAATCGCTGCTTTTCCCTGGCCGATTTCATCCAGGAGTTTCGCATTCGTTACGCAAAATGAGTCACAGATTACTTCAGACAAAGGGGGTGATGCCATTCAAGAAATGAAACAATCCTTACTTTCTGACAACAAAACGATTACGTTAATATACAAGCATTGATTGTTAGTTTGAACTGATGCGGAAAATTATGTCCCTCTTTTCTGTAATATCTATTTCATGTTACCTTATAACTGCACTCCATGACAACAGACACGTTTAAGATGATATGGGATGTCTTAGAGGATTGTATGGTGCAGTATAACACAGGATTTTTGTTTTGAAATTTGTGAGTACATACAACGTTCGACTGTTCGATAAAAGTTTACTTACGTTGTATGCTTTGACTGCGCATTGTTTGCAACAGTGTACAAGTAAGTTTAAAAATAATTTTATTGGCAAGTAGTTAACTTCTTTTAAATCTTTGATTTTTAATTCCATCCGTGACACTAACGTTTTATTGAAAGTTATCCAAAATATGGTTTGGCAGCAGTGATGAGTGTGCAATACAGTTTACTACCTGTGGGCCGATTGTAGGGAAACCGGAAATTCTTGTAAGATATTAAGACTAAGCGTTTCGACATGGTAAAAACAAGTGACTTTCGTTGTAAAGTAGTCCACAGACGTGAGTATGGAAGCGTATTAAATTTCCCTTATTTGATTTGATTTTCTTACAGAATGCGAAACTTTTAGGTCAAATAGATCTCAAACTCGACTCTTCCTCTTAAAGTCGTCAGCCTTCAGTACACATGGGGAGTTTCCAGGCTAGTGGACACTTAGACTGCTTATCTATATCTGAATGTGCACTGAACGGTTTTGAAAATAAAGAGCAACTGGTGAGCACTTCAGGTTCGGAACTGTACTTCTAACACAATAGTGAAAATTTAACGGAAAATGGCTTGAACTGAAACCTAACAAGCATAATTCGGAGAGGAACAACCAGTAATGAACTACCAGCAAACGAAAGTCAAAACATACACCTTCATTCCGTCATACTAAGTTGTCTGAAGCCCCGAATTGACGTTCTGAATGTTTGCTCACAAATTCACTCATTAAACTAGTCTCTGGTAAGATGTTTCGCCCTGGTATACTCGGACGTCTTAGGGGTGCTTTCTGCATGTTAGACTGTTTATTTGCCGTTGTAGTTCCAGTTGGTGTCCTGTGAGGTTTTTGTACGAGGAAACCAAAGAACATTCTTTAACAAGCGAAGAAGTTGACTGAGGGTTTCATGTCGCAAAATTGAATGACTTCTAGCATAACAACATTGCTTTGAAAATTGTGTTGCTTCATACAACCTAGATAAACGCGGTAGGTAACAAAAGGACCTAGCTTGCTTTGTGATTTCTTTCTGCTTCTCCGAAAAAGAAAGTATATTCCAGGAAATAAGGACGACTAGCTTGGATAGTAATTTCAAGCTGAGGTCGCATCAACGAATTGAAAGTAATCGAATAAACGGGTCAAGTAGATGGATCTAAACAGTGTAGTATGTAACCAAAAACGGTGTTTCCTTTTTCAGCTGTTATTACACACTTCGAGAACACGTTGGGTTACACAAACCGCTCTTCATTAGGTACTGTTCGTCAGTAGCTATACACCGGTTTGTGGTTTCAAGAAGATGCTCGGAGCAGCAGGGATAACGGCGGTGTATCAATTTACATACACTTACATTCGATGGAAACCGGTTGTCTGTAATCAACGGTGTAAAGCGTTCAGATTGTTACATGGTTTCTCTGTCTGTGCCCCACTATCCACCACATCCCAGCTGTGCGCATCAGCAATGTAAACAGATTGAATTGGACAAACTTATAGAGACGAATTCAACCAATGATTGGCGGATTACTGCGGCTGATTAGCGTCGGTCACTTGACCAAAATTGCAAGTCAGCTGAATCACCAACTGGAGTGACAACGCGGCGCATCATCTGGTTTTATGATAACTAGCACCTGAGTAAGACAAAAATGGTTTAGGTGTGTCACGTGCCGAAACAAACAAGCTATAAAATTTGGTCAGCTAATAGGAAAGGTTTCCATATCAATAAGCTTTCTTCATTTTATCGCCGCTTTTATTTTACCAAAATGACCCAAGGGAACTCAATAAAAATGAGGTTAATGTTGATACCACAAGCGTTGTATGTTAGTTTCGCTTCAAAAGGAAACAAGTTTTCAAAGATCAGCACATTATTACATTACCAGGGAGTCAACGATTAGTTGTATTCTAAATGAGTAAATTTATGGAGAGTGACACATCGCTAGTTCTAGTTTGTAGATGATTGCGACAATAAACTGACTATCTTTTGATTAGCCATATCTGATGATCTCTATACACCGCGTTAAATGATATGTTCAATTTGAACTCTTAACATAATCAGGAAGAAAAAGATTAATCTGATGACATTGGCCAACACAATTCATGTTTTCTGATAAGCAGATAACTTGGTGATGTAAGGGAAATATTTCAAATCTATTTTGACTAAAGAGTGACGGTGCAAACAGAATCAAATGCTCATTTGACTGATTAACACCCAATCTTACTGCGACACCTCTTTTAAAGATGATTGACACTGTGTACAATTCCCTGGTTTGGGAAGCTTGTCCTTCAGGTCGGACCGATTGAACAGTTCATACGGTTATCTTCATAACTCTTCATCACACAGTCATACAACAGTGGAATTAGGATGGAAATCTGGTACTGTACTATCCAGAGCTTCAGGAAACCATATCTGGTCAAAATGTGAATTTTTATGAGCAACCCTATAACTTCTATTGCGTGAGACTACTGATAGCGAACCTACTAAGATATTGCCTGCAAAAACTTTTCATAGTGTCCAAGTCTGATTAACTGTTACAACTAGCTGTAATAGTTTTGCAAGTGACTCCATTCATTTTGGCCATTGTTCGTCATTCCTCGCTTTGTTCGAAAGACCTCAATATCCGCGTACGAGTTTCATCAGGGATCGGATTGTTTCGCTATGTCTGTGCATTGATTTTTAAATAGACAGGTAATAGTAAAGCTGAGTAGCACTGCACAAAATCTTTTGCAAAACCATATGGAATCCGGATCTCTATTCACAAATAAAGTTGTTGGTTCCATTTATTTTAGCTTCCGTGATGTCTGAGTACCTGACAATCGAGGTATGAAGATAAGCTGGCAATAGCTCACTGACATCATGGATGTGGATAACATTCAACGATGGCGACAATTTCAGTTATCTCGAGGCATTACTTTCAAAACTTATCAGGCTTTTTGTTGCTGCAAATCTTTCAATAATTATTCCACCGTCCTTATTGTATGGTGATTAACGAGTTTATTTTACTGGGATGACCAAATTCAAACCTATGTCCAGACGGTGATGTGTGTATTGCGCGTTAGCATACTTTAACACGTCCGGCGGATAGGTAGAGAGAAAAACAACTGTCAGGTCTGCCGAGCCTGATGTACACGGACAGCCGCACATATGGTCTGGCGGTTCGTTTCGGTTGAACCGCGTTCGTAAACTACTACGGCCACCTTCTGCAAGAATGGCGTGGGCGATCACAGAACAGCAATTGAGTGGATGAAGGTTGGCGACTTCCGTTGTATTGATAGCAAGCATTGTCGGTTTCAACATAAGTGTTCTGAACGGTGAGCGTGAGTAATAATGCCTCATTTCAAATATCGATAATCAGCAATAAGAATGAACAAGTAAATGGTGTGCATGATTTTCATGCCTACCATCCACTCAAAAATTGCTAACAGCTCTCCAGCCAAACCAGATTTAATAACCCGGCATACCCGGCTCGTCCGCCGAGTGCTGTAAACAGATTGCTAATGGAATCACTACTGTGTGTTCAGCAAGGTCCTCCGGTGATTATTTTAAAAGCTGATCGTTAACATCACCTCATTTTCCCGCTTATAAGTTGATGAATCAGTTTGTGAATATGGCTCATTCAAACACAACATACGGATCGTAGTACAACCCCTAGTGTGTGCCTGACTCGAAGATCAAAAGATCCGGTTTATTTTCTCACAGTCTCATCGGAGTTCTGAAAACTGGAGCTATTCAGTACACCCTGTGCGACTGACCTCTAATCAATGAGCGGAGCCGTTGTGCTCCGCTTTGAACTGATCCAGCTTAACGTTTTATTTTTGGGCAAAATTGGCTGCCAGATAAGGGTGTTGTCCAATCAAACGAAATATACGATTATTCACCGGTTATAAAAGGTTGCTCTGCCGACCCCGTTTTACCATAACTAATATAGGGCGATGTTAAATTCTCAGGCCAAACAAATGTTAATTTAGTTTTGTATGTATACAGTTTGAAACAAACTCGGTGTGTCAACAACACTTCAATTAACTGAAGTGATACTTTCCTCAGGAATCGGATGAAATTTTACAGAATGTTTTCCCATGGAACCTAAATAACGGACACATGTTTAATCATACATGTTCATTGTCTTTTATATGTCAGTCACAGATCATTGCGTAAACGTTTATGTTGAAGTTGCTAACGGTGATAAACCTACTTTCAGGACTTTGAACACACCATGTGTTGGATCAACTTCACGAAATTCAACAAAGCGATATCTAAACTATACGAAATCACTTGATATTCAGTTCATCATTAGCTTGAAGACTTTTGTTATTGTTTCCTAATAAGTACATACGCTAGACGGAGGTCGATCTGTGGTTCGCCTTATTCTGCAGAGTATTCGGTTAAATTTATCTGCGTTTAAGAGAGAAATGAAGATCAAAATGTAAGTCACTATGTTTATAGATTATAAACACCTAAAAGTAAGGGGTATTCTGCACTGTGAAATACGAACTTGAAGTCCAGTTAGATGAATTCATTCACATTGGGTTCTAAGCTCTGCGAGATAATATAGCGGATTGAACTGTAGCTGTTCACAAGATTCCAACACAGACTGACATCGGACAGCTATTTACGATTCGGTTGCAAATGAGCGTAGTCATGGGCGACATTCTAGAAAGCAAATGGACGTAAGAGACAAGGTTAACAAATCCCGTAACTTTCTGCAATCTAAGAGACCGTAATCACGTAAATAAACATCTGGTTTTTTATTCTGCCACCTGCTTTCATCTTGCATATCCGAGCCTTCGGTAGGTTTGTATATCGGAAGGACGCTTCATTAGAGGCTGCCGGAAGCAACTAATTTCGGAGAGAGAAATCTGCAATGAAACTGTTTGTGGTAGGTATCAAAGTAAGCATGGTTATATAGAGAGGCTAATGTCTTCTACATTCAAACACGCTGTCGATATTGACGGGTTATCATGGTGATCAGATTGTCAATAGAGCGAACGGACTGATCTCCAACGTAATAAATATTGTTTCCAAATAGCGGATCTTAATGAATGTAAATTGTGTGTGTGGAAAACAGTACACACTCGGCATACAGACAGTTGTGTTTAGAGTACACAGTAGAATGCATGTATACGTGTGAATAACAGAATAATATCACTGATTTGTACTGCGATGTCTACGATAAACCATAACAATGGTAGAGGTTTTAAGAAAAAAAAAGGCTACAACAGATTGGAGTGGAGGCATAGGACTATACATGAATGGAAAACACTGTATACCACACAATCAGCTTGACGATGGCTAAGCAATTGTCGTGTTGTTGAGATGTGGGACGGTTGTGGTTATCGTTGGCTTTCGATATGACTCGTTCATCTCCAGTCTGAGAGGTGTTACTCGATCCTTTTAGACAAGCAGTTACAGGTTCATACCCTATAGTCTGGCCCCAGTTGGTTGTCGTTGTATAAGTTGACCACAATTCATTAAGCCATGGTCATCAGTGACTACTCATCGACCATTGCTTTGAGCACAAAATCATTGTATTCGACTACTTATCAAAGTAAGAATGATAAAACAATAATCTGTTCACTGCTTCTGCTCTGTTTTTTTCAGTATAGTGTCCACAATTCGTAGTTATACTTCATAATTCATTTTTGTACAGTTTTGTATATACATTTTTGTTATCTTCTTCTGTACACTTGTTTGAAACCATCATCATCGCTTTTTGAATTGAATCGTCAATACGAATCAACAGGAGTTACCGCGCATCGTCTCTGTCCTCCTCATTTGTGCAGATTTTTGAGCTGGTAAAGTAATTGCATGTTGAAATATTTTAACTCCACGTGTTGTCCGATTTATCAACGCTCAGC